>CAUJNA010003441.1:326018-371018 GCA_963377175.1 Effrenium voratum
AAGCGGGAAACCATCCCTGGAACAGCTTCAATCCACCAATCCAAACCACTAATTGGGTGTGTTTTTTGGTGGTTCAAGGTCAAACCAAAAGGAAACCCCCATTTCGGGGGATCCCCCATTGTGACGCACACCAAGTTAGGGGGAAGCTGATTGACACATGCCTAGGATTCCACCTCTATATATAAGGAGTTCATCGGAGATGAACCCAAACTTGTCACTCAAGGAATCCTCAAGGAACATCCCTACCTTGGTGCGCTCGAAACTTTCCCACTCGCGTTGAAGCTAACCCTAGGGGAAGTGAAGCAATGTGACCAAGTTGAAAGTGGATTCCATGAGACAACTCAGGGAAATCGGCCAACTCCACACTCAACCCAACCTAGCAGAAGGACTCTTGGACCCCTTTCTCAGCGGAACCCCGAAAACTTCTCTTTTTTTTGCGGGAGTCCTCGGGTCCCGTTCAAAGTGACGTCAAACTTCACCGAACATGAACCACATTGAGACATGTGGCTATGAACTTGCATAGGGAACCAGCTCACAAGTGGTTGGTGGACAGGACTCCCCTCCTAAAGGATGTTGTCCAAAGGGTTCGCTACTACAAATCACACACAACCATATGTTTCTTAGTGACGTTGCTGTGAGGAAGCAACAGCCTAAGAAACCACTACAGGAAATTCTACAGGAAACCGCTGATTTTGGTGGGAATTTGGCAAGTTTCCTGTAGAATTTCCTGTAGCTGGTTTCTATGAAACAGTTGAGTAGTGGGCATACCGCTGAGATCTGAGTCCAGGCCAGCCTTCGGGGCAAGATCCAGGCGCACAGCGGCACTATGAGCCCGGATCCGAGCCGGGAAAAAGCAGAAAGCAGCACATGGGTATGCGGCAACATGGGGACTGGGACCCACAAGATCCCGGTAACGCAACACACAGACCCAGATTCACTTTTGGTTCTACTAAAATGGTTATCAAGTTTAGAAAGGCCTTACTCTATACACGATCCTGATTCAACCAGGAAGTAGAACCGCCCTATTGAAGCGGCGAATGGGGGCTTGGGGTGCTTCCCAGATAAGTTCTGTCAAGTCGTGTCAGTGTCCATAATTGAAGGCAAGGAAGGGACCGGTGCCTAAAGATCGTGGCCTTATTTGAGTGTTTTGGAGCTTCCTGTTGGCGGGCAAAGGGACACCACCCAACAAAATTGGGGGTTCGCTTTTTGGAGATGCACAGATGCACATGTTCGGTGTACACGGGTCGTATCACTTGGTTTACCATTTCTGGCAAGCATTCTGGTAGCATATCTCAGGGTCCCCTTCAATTCATTGGTGGTTTAGACTGGTGCTTTGGGGATTTGAACCCCTGGTCCTTATAGACAGCCACCCCTAGAAAACCTCCACACCACCGATTCGAGGGAAGCTAAGTATCGGTTGTGGTCAAACCGACTTTGCAGGGCAGAGCCTTTGTCGTTTGGGTTTGTCGCGGCGGCATGCCTTGCGATCGCCCCGTATGTTTATGATGAGGAACCATGGTCTTAGAGAAGTTCGACATGTTTTTGCTGTACGTACCACAGCCAAGCTCTCAGTTGAACTACATACCTGTCCTCAAGCATGGGTACCGCTTTCCGCGGTTGAGCCTTGTGGGCCTTCTTGGACTAGCCGAGCCACCACGCCTTCAGGATTCGGACAGGCAGCCTAAGCATCTCTTTGACAACCTTGCTGAAAAATGAGCTGCTTGTGCCGCATACCTCGTCATTGGCAGGACAGTTGCTTGATGTAGGCTTGTCTTTTGTTGCCTATACATATATATATATATACACCATCTGTTTACCTCTCAGGTGTTGCGAACCCCCTTTTAGCAGTACGGGAGTTTCATGGACCTCCAGCGGTTGTGCGATCATTGGTTTTTTTCAATTTACTCAAAGGGACGGAGACCAAAAGGGGCCGCTTCCCCTAACAGTTTCTTTAGTGATCCCTCATGTTGGGTTGGTGAGTTGTAATGTGTGCTGTTGGCACCGAAGCGCGGCCTAGTTACCAATTTCGAGGCAAGGAGTAGCAACAGTTAGAATTGCCTACCAGGACCCACCAACGGCTGTCAAAAGGTTTGTTAACTGACTTCCTTTGGGCTATGTTTGGTCCATTTGCCAGCCATTGGGGGTCCCAATTTGAAGTTGTCCAAACCTGTTTCACATCCAGGCGCCGAGCAGCTTCGGGAGACGGTGCTCCAGGAGGTCATGGCAGCCCTGGGCAGCCGGGGGCCTCGAGGTGATTTGTGGGGTGTGGCTGAGGGTGCACAGGCTCGAGGCTTGCAGGGGAAACCGACTGTTTAAGCATAGGACTCTGAAGCATCACACATATCCATCGCCCAGAGATTACACCAAGGGTCGGCTTTTGACCAGATTCAACATGCTGGCAAAAAAAATGTCTCCTCGCTTTCAGTGTGCCGAACCAGAGGTTGTTTCAGCCCATTTCGGCAATTTGGTTGTGAGCCATCTTCAGACTGAACAGCAACCCTCGGAGCCAGGTCGAACACAGTCACAATCCAGGCGCAAGGTATGGACGCGAACCTGACACGTCTGGAGGTGCAGGTTGCAGCCCACCCTGAAGTGCAACCTAAGAAGTGTATCCCGACCCCACGTTCGGGCGAGCGAGGCGGGCACCGGGTCACGGAGCAGCGGCTTGCGGTCATCGAGGATGCGCTGCGGCCCACCTTCCAGGTGGATGGGTCGGTCGGTTGGGGGAATCTGGGAATGGGTCATAATGGGTCCTTCCATGTTGCGGCTAACGTTGAACCCCATGTTTAGCCTCAGTTTAATAGGGTGGGGGCCCTCCAAAAGTGATGATTTCCCACTAAACGCAGGGACACCCCGGTCATTCAGGACATGTCCTGGTTCCGCTGTTTTTTCTGCAACCAGCTTTCCTGTGGTTGACCATGTTTTTTTTGGGTTTTGTCCCCGGCGCTCGTTCGGCCTTCCGTTCAAAAGCCTGACTGTCCCGCCGCTCCCTCGCCGCAAAATGGCCATGGCAGAGACGACCCAAGAGGCTGAGGCGCCGCGCTGGTGCCATGGCCAAGGATCAGCGGGAGCCCAGGGGGTACGGTTCTCATTCACATGGATCCCCCCACAAAAGAGTCTTCACGGGAAGCTCGGTTTGGGGGGAACCCCCTTTTTTTGGATTCCGTCTTCGTTTGTGGGGCGGTGATGAATGCCAGATCGACTGCCAGCGGATGTTGCGTTTCGAAGGGGATCTCTCACTTGTTGGCCTATCGGTTCTCTCTTGCGGTAGCAAAATCTAGCGCTTCAGGCGCCTGGTTGCGGGCCTCTCCTTGGCCGCGGCGGCTTGCTTGGCGCTGGCGGCCTTCGGCTTCTCGCCGGAGGCGACGAAGGGAACACGAGAGCCTCGGTTGTGGGGGTACCTGTGGTCACCAAATGGCTCTTTATTTCAATGGAATGCTCGCGGCATGTTCCCCAGGCTCCAAAACATGTGTACCCAACAAAGGATGAGTACCAATTGTCTAAGATGATTACTCATTTTTCCTCTGCCGTACTTTGCCTTTTGTATAAGGGTCTTGCCATTGGGCACAAATCTGGTTTATTAACCCATAGTTTTTGGGGCCCGAGTGGTCCGTCGGGCAGGATAGGTGTCTATAGGCCACACATTGGCACACTGCCCTTGGTTCCCTTCCAAAACAAGGATTGACCAATGTCAAAAAAGAATTAAACGCGATCCACTGACATGGAAGTTTCAGGAAGCTCCCCGGTTATGGATGGGTTAGGGCAACATTATGTGATGCCGAGGGAATCCCATTTAAAGTGATAAAGTAGTCATGGGAGCATGCCCATGTTGATATCACAAAGGGAGACTTTCCACGATGGGGTTGTCTCAAAATAGGGGCCCTCGCACAACAAAGAGGATTCGCATTTACATGTTGAAAACAGGTAAATATGAAGTTATGATTCCAAAAATAGTTGAATGATTTTTTTTTATTATTATTACTATTATTAATATGTCGTTCATTATTAATGTTCTTGTCTTTGATATACTTCAAAAACACACTACCAAACAATATTTGTTTTTAGCAATCACAAATATGGATTACTGGATAAATGACCGGTTTCCCTTTTGTTGCCCTACGCGCTCCGCTTCGTCCGGCAGGCCTCCCTCTCGGAGCTGCGCGGCTCCGCATCTAGCGCCCGCTCCTCCAACTTCTCGTTCTCAGAGCGGCGGCTGAGCTGGGGCAACCCCTTCCAAAGCAGGTACTACGTGAACCCCAGCTACAGGACAGGATGAGATCTGGGGCATTTTTTTTGGATGGGTTGTGGCAGCCACATCCTTTAAACATCAGCTCCCCTTTTTGTTGATGCTGTTTCGTTTGAGTTCTAACATTGACTTGATTGTTTCTATCGCCAGGTTGGTTTGCGTCGGATTGGATCACTTTGGATTTGATTGGATGGGTCCGCAGATTGGATGGCTGGAGTGGATGGATTTATGGATTGGTGTATGCATAGATCCATTGATTCGGCTTCCTCTTAAGAGGCCCCTGTTTCTGCTGGAAATCCACCGGACATTTGGATAGAAGATGGTCAACCCCCAAGGATGGAAAGATGAGTGCACCACGAGGTGTGGGGATTTTCCCAAAAGGATGTAGCTAAGTAAGATGGTTCACGGCGCGAGTGGCTCAGGAGATCGCTGGGCAGTAGCATCGCGGCCGCTTCAGCGGCAGGGGATGGCAAGGCGAAGCACAAGTTGTCGCAGATGATGGATGTGCCCTCTGCACCCCGGCAAGCTATCTGCCCATATGGCAAGCTCACAGGTAACCCGAGGTCACTCAGGTCCGTTACTTGAGGATCTGGATAAGTGTTGAAGCTGTCACAAAATGTCAGAAGCTATGGCCCTTGGGATCCCAGTTGCTCAGAGGGGTCCAGCCTGTAAATCCCTCTCTTGTTCGGTGGCTTCGGGACCCACTAGACACGGTCAATCCCCTTTGCTACTTAGGATCCCCCTGTCTATGTTTGAGGGTGATGCTTTTTTTGAAGGGACATGAACAGGAAGCTGCCGCAAAACACACCAAAAGCAAGGGTGTTGCCAGATTTCTGGCCTTCGGGCCCAGCTTGGTGTTTGAAAGCAAACGGCCGCTTGCTTGTTAATTATGATTTACTTTCCCTCTTGGTATTGGGGGGAAATGGTCATGATTCTGGTATTTCAAATTAATGACACCCCAAGCGAATGGCAGCACAAGGAAATCATTGCCATATTTGTGGGGAGTCGAGCCAAAATGCAGCAGTTGGAGCCGCAAGGCCACCCACCCCAGGTTGAGGCTGAGGCACCTAGTTGTTGAAACACATTTCACTTAGTACAAGTGACTTTGGCATGGCTCAGTCGTTCAACTGGTTGGTTCAGGGAATGCTGCACCAGACCCTGTTACCTTTTCCTTCGCTTCTCGACGAAATGGATGGCCGAGCTGTTTCTCAAATTCCCTATTGGGTTACCAAATGATGGCCAGGTTCAGTCGGTGTGCAACACCCTTGGCTTGCTTCCTGAAGCCAACCTTTGGTGAGGTTTCTGGTCGTTGCACAATTTTGGCTGAGGATTTTTTGGGTTCCCACTCTCTTCAAGCAGAAGCTCTTTTCACGAGCTAGTCCTTCCTTGGATCGGGTAGTGCAGTTTTATTTTGGGCAATTCCAGCCAGAAACCAAGACAACTGGTTTTAATTCAACATACAAAATACATACACCCGGCGATACAAATGAGACATACAACTCCGAATGCAGCAACAGGCTGCCCAAAGAAAGCGTGTGGGCTGCGAATGAAAGCAACATCAGCACATGCAGAGCCAACTCACCCTTGAACACGCACATGGTCTGCCTATGGGCTGCTACACAAGACCAGTTTGATAATCTGTTATGGCTTGGGCTGGGGCGGGGAAGGGGGAAGGCGGGGGGGGGGGGGGTGTCGCCAGGGGGGAGGGATATGGGAGAGAAAAGTGCATTTCCCTCGGAAACAATACAACACTAGTACAAAATAAATACAGAAATAATACGCTATATATGCAACAATGATGCACAATAAATACAACATAAGTACAAAAGCAACACAAGTCTCTGGCACCCTCCCGGAAGCAAATACAACAAACATGCACTTTGAACCAAATGCAGTCCATGTTGAACCCCCGTCAAATCTGGTCAAGATGGCTTCCAAGGAAACCTATGACAGGACCTTCTCTGGCTCTTGTTGCAAACGCCAAAGGAAAACAAGTCACATCTGTGTCTGTGTGCCTTTTGTGTCTGTTTCGGAAGTCCTGTCGGAGCACGTTGGGGTTGCATCAAAGTCGGGTTACAGGGCAGCAGGTTGCTGTACTGCCAAATGTATTTCGAATTCTGGGTGTCCTCTGGGTGTACTTTTGGTTTGTATTTCATAGTGTAGGATGTTTGTTTTTGGTAATTATTCTATTTGGGACATCGTAGAAGTTTGGCTGTTTGCCCATCATAAGTGCAGTTGCCCCCAGACCCACTGCGGATTGTTGTTTTCCACGTAACGGCGACCGGCCATGACCTCATTTGGTTTTCAAGCTCCCACTAATCCATTCATGCTGTACTCTTTTGGCACAGGGATCCAGAGATTCGAAGCATCCAACCTGTACCTCGAACTTAGGCATATTGGTTGGACAAGAAGTCCAAGATCCAGGGCGGCTCCACGCAAAAGATGGAGGGCATCTTGGCGGACGCGGCCGGCAAGGGTCAGCTGGCACCTTTGCACGAAAACGGAGTCTGGGAGGATCTTCTCCGGTATATCTATGGATTTTGAGATGCAGCCGTTTGAAAAGGTTGGTGGACATGAAGCCCCACGGTCACCTGAATGACGTCCACCAAAGCGTCCCCGTTTTAAATTCACACCCACATTATCTGATTTTTAGGTTGACTATGCTGACTGAATATGAAGTATGAAGCGCTGGTGGTGGGCCACGCAGTTGTTCAGTCAGTCGATTCCACCCGCTAAATCCCCCTTTGTTGTTTGGTGGGTTGGGGCACCTTCTCAAAATTGTCAACCCTCAAAAGGGTTTGCAGGGTCACTGGGCAACTGGGTTGTTTGTTAAGCAACCATGTTGAGCTTGACTATATGTGAACCAGAATCTAAGGATGTGAATTTTTGGTTGGGCGCAAAAAAGCCTCAAGCCAAGCAGAGTTGGGGCCGGGGCCCATTAAACATTAATGGTTACACCCACATCAACAAGCTATCGAACTGGATAAGATATTTTATGGCATGTTTTGTCGGCACTTTCAGTGGTCAGGGTACCCCCCCAATCGGTGGTTTGGATTGGTGGTTTGGTTTGGATCTGTGGTTTGGGGGTTTGAAGCGGCCCCCAACCTCCAAACCACCAAGAGGGAAGCTGACTTCTGGCTTTAGGTGGTGTTCATCATCTACAACTTGCCAAACCGCGACTGCCACGCGAAGTCTTCGAATGGCGAGATCTGTTGCAGCTACTTGCCTGATGGCCGCTGCAACTACCTGGATGCAACTTGGCACACCCTCTGATGTTGGACAAGTACACAAGTCCGCTGGTGATGGCTTGAAGCACCGGGCTCTGAGCTCATACCCACATATTAGCTAATCGAATCGAGAATCACCACAGGCAAGTCGAGAATTCCGCCCAGCCAGTCAGCCAGCCGGGTAGCCAGTCGGTGCTGCACAAGCCACTTACACGGTCTGTGAACCGAGCCATTTTGGCCAGACTGTTATGGAACCATGGCCCAGCTGTAGCTTTGCTAAGCGTCACTATGGCACACCAAGACCTTGTTGCCAGGGGGTTCTTTACAGCGACCCCTGTCTGGTCTCATGAGACTGACAGCAGAACCTATCTCTGAGCAAGTCATGTTGACTATTTCTAGGAGGTATCACAGTCAGAAACTGGGGTTGTTTACCTTTAACTTTTCCCCCAGGAGGTGATTTTGAAAATAGTACGTAAACCCTCCAAAATGGGTGGTAGACAGAAGTCACCACAAGCACAATATCCACCAAAGGGTCCCCAAATCAAAATAACTGATACTGATACACAGGTTTGTCGCAAAATAGGGGCAATGACCCAAAATGGCTCTTTCCGCTTGAATGGTTTCCCTTTACAATCACACCAAGCGACGGGCGTCAACGAAACTTCAGGCAGGAGATGGCTGCAGAGCCGGCATCCAGGAGTACAAGACGCAGTACATCAACCCCATCGCTGCTGCCTTTCGTCACGGGTTGGTCTGGGTGCATTCCTTCTGGCCTCCCTTCAGCAACGACTACGCTTAAGAAGGGCACTCTCAAAACACACGAAAGCCTTGTCCTTTTGGCCTCCCTAAAAATCTGCCTAACGCATTTCCTGCTGGCTCCGCTTCATGTCAGGCTTCCTTTGGAGTCCCTTTTTGGATTATTCAAAAGGGCGTACCACATTTGGAGACAGACTCAGATTGATGGGGAATTTGTCATCTAGGCTTGTTCACCATTTGCCCGGCTGGGGTCGCCATGCCTATGCCTAGCATAGAGCTGGCATACGTACATTTCTGTAGACATTTGTTTGGAAGCTGAATGTTGCGGACGCAGGCCGAATGAATGTACTGCCGGGCAACAACCACAGAAACTGAAAAGGAGCCTCTTTTTAGCAAGCTTGTCCAAGCCAGCAGGCCTCGTTCCGTTTTGTTCTTTGTAGGGGTCTTATCGCATTCCCCAATACGTTTACAATTTCAGTTGATTTAATGATGAAACTTCCAAGATATGTAGCACTTTCAAATTATGAGATTGAACACACAGACGACATTGACACATTGACTTATTGGTGTTGTAGTAGTTAGTGGTTGGAATGTAATACTCGTAGAGGATATTATTATGTTTGGTTTGAAGAGGCATTGGAGTTAGGGGTTCAAATCGCAAAGCCTCCAATCCAAACCGCCAAGAAATGTTTACCTGATTCGACAACAGGGCTCCAGTGATTCCAATGAGCCAAGCTTGGACGTTTGCTACGCCCGGCTCCATTTGCAACCCACAGAGAGGGACAGATCCTCGAAAATGGCTGGTTTCAACGTCCAAAAGCTGTGCTTTTCTATGTCAAAATGGCATCAGCGCCGCTCGAGCCGCACATCCCCATCCCCTCATGAACTGTACCAGGAAGGGCATATTCGCTGGTTGGTTAGTATTTTCGGTCTGTTCAAAGGCGATCCGCAAGATCCTTCACTTAGGTCTGCTTTGTATAGTCGTTGCCCAATTTGCATTCTGGAAATCAGGATGGTACTTCCAACCAACTGCCATGTTTTCCGAAAGGTATTCTAGAACATTGGACAATGGTTCGAGCCCAATTTGAAACATCCCAGACCAAAGGGCCACATCACGGGCTTAACAACTACACCAGTATCTTCGAAATCATGATGATGGGCGGAAACTCTTATACGGGTTTGTGTCAAACAAATTGGGATAGCCCCCCAAAAGGTTGGTGTTTCTTTTTGTTTGCCCGTACACCAAGTGCAGAAAGGGTACCCTCACACGCGCAGACACGAGGTGCTTCGCCAGTTCAAGGGCCGGGTGCCGGTGGCGCTGGTGGTGGAGCCGGACGCTCTCTCCAACCTGGCCACCAACACGGGGGACCGGCGCTGCGGCAACGAGGCCAGGGGCGGCTTTTCCAAAAACAACACTTGATTTGGTAGGACGGTCATCACCCTCCTAAGAAGCGTTGCAGACAGCAAAGGTAAAAAAGGTTCAGATTGAGGGCACCGAAGACCCACGTAAAGAGTTGTTTGGACCTTGGCATTGGCAAATGTGATTGTTTTGGTTCCCTGTTGTTTTCGGGCCTCTCGATCCTGCAAACCTGCGTCACACCTGAGGCCACGCGGAACGCCTACATGCAAGGCGCAGAGTATGCCATCAAGACCCTGGCGGCAGCAGAGCCCTGACTTTGTTTTGGTGTCTACCCTGTTTAATCCAAAATGTGGTTTTGGTCTTTTGAGGCTACACTCTGTTTCATTAACCCTCAAGTTGGGTTGTATTTTGCGAGGCTACCCTGTTAAGCATGTTTTTTGGGTGCGATTTTGAGGGCTTCTTCAAACAAAGCAAACCAAATGGATGCCACCCATTCGGGTTCCACTGCTTTGAGACAAACCCGGTTGCCGTTTGTTGTTGTTGTTGTTTAGGTTGCTGGAACTCACAATGTGTTATTGTTTGTTGCCGTTGTTAGTGGTGAGTGTCATTCAACCCATTGTCTTTTTGGGAGGTGGAGCCAACAGAACAACCACCCTTGTCAGGGGACCGTCGAACGGGTTCTGAACAGGTTCTGATCATGTATATGTATCATTATCATCCGAAAGGAACCCATTTGATAGAACTCATTTGGGGTCACCAGCTCCAGTTGTATCCTTTCCCCGTTTTGTTGAGGGAGTTCCCTTCAAAATAAACCAACCAAGCCTTGTTTTCCAGGGACGGACCAGGGGCGGAGGTTTCCTTTTCCCAAGACAACGAATCAACTAACTTGCAACACACCAGGACCCTGGTGCGGCCATCTACTTGGACGCTGCGCAACTCGGCATGCAGCCAGCTGGATCTGCCGGAGGTGTTGTTTTGGACGTGAATCTCTGGGTCACGGTCCAGAGAAGCATTTGTTCCGTGCAACTAACGAATGAAAGCGCGAGCTCACCCATCAAGAAGGCCGCTTACTTGGGGGGGGTGCCTGTTTCCTCTCCAACAGTTGGGCATCCGGCTTCCTTGAAGGGGATGGGAAACGTCAGTTTGGAACAACGTGAATCTTGATGGTCGTTCTTGTCCGGCTGGCAGTCGAAAGGTCAGGTTGATGTCCAGCCATTGGAATCTTCCCACATTTGCAGGGTTTACCCCGAGTGTATTGCTTTAACGGGTAACCATTTGGAGGAGAGAGAAATGCGGGAAACCTGATTGAAGAATTTGTGCTCCAGGGGGTTGCAAGGACAGCATTTGGAGGAATTCAACGAAGCCCTGAGCTCTGAGGCACGGTGGTTGGCTGGGCTGGCCCAACAACATGGCCTCCTTCGTGCAGCTGGTGCGCCAGCTGGGAGTGAGCCAGTTGCCAGGGCCCCAAGATCCTTTCTAACTACTAACATTTTTTTTGGGGGGATGGTCAAACTATATTCAACAGATTTGGGGCAGCTTATTGTTTGCTGGGGAGGACGAGCAGGAGGGAACAACCCAGTTTCCCGCAAACCTATGGGGAAAGGTCAAAACTTCGTGTCGATGGTTCATATGACAGCATGGAGAGCTCACTGAATTCCGCACAAATTCAACACTTTACTTAGTCTTCATGGAGAACCCACGCACACATCTACAGTGTGGAGCGCGCTTTTTTCCCACCTTTTTCTCCGTATTTTTCTTCTTTTTGTTCTTAGTTGTTTTCTTCTTTATCTTGTTGCCTTCTCTTTCTTGCCTTCTCGTGTTCTTTCTCTTCTTTCTCGTTTCTCTCTTGTTCTCTTTTCCTTCTTTCTATTTCTCTCTTTTTATTTTCTCTTTCTCCTCCTTTGTATTTCTCTTTCTCTTTCTCTTTCTCTTTCTCTCTCTACCGGACGAAAGGGCAAAACGCAGAACAACAACAACAATGATTTGTTGAAAGTCGGCACCTCCGAAAGTCCGCAGAGGGTGGCAAGAGAGAAGTGAGAATCGTTAAAGACACCAGCACCATCTTTTGAGGGTCGACCCTGCAAGCGTGCGCAGAGGGTTCACCTGTTGATGGTTGCACAAGCTGAAATAAAGATCACGCCCATGCATTCTTAGAGTCCTTTTTTCGGGTTCCTTATTCAGATTTTTCTTTGCTGGGTGCCAAATGAGCAAGGGTCAAAATTTACGGTCATCTACCGTAGCCGAGGGTCAGTTAGCCCTTCACCAAGTGCAAGAACTCGTATCCTTTTTTACGTTCTTGCGCTTCGAAGAAGGGGACAGCTTTGCAGCTTGAAATCTCCCAGAAATTGCGCACCATGCTGTCCTTTGTCGATCCAGCTGATCCACGCAGAGGGTCGCAATCCCAATGCGTACTTTCCCACCACAAGCCTTGGAAATGACGAGTTTCTCTATGCAAGCTTCTCTGGGCAAGTTCTCTACGCAAGTTCTCTGACCAAGGTTTCCCGAAGCAAGTTCTGTGAGCAAGTTTTCTGTGCAAGTTCTTTGGGCAAGTTTCCTTGAGTGAGTTTGTTTGTGCACGTTTCTCTGCACAAGTTCTCTCCGCAAGCTTCTCTAGGCAAGTTCTCTGAGCAAGTGGTCTATGCAAGTTTCTCTGAGCAAGTGTATCTGAGAAGGTTTGTCTCTATGCGGGCCCTCTATGTGGGACGCTCCCTTCCAGGGAGCAATTTTGGTCTTTGGATCAACCCTGATATGGCCATGAATTCTATTAGTTGCAGCCACCTCAAAAGTGGTTGGACATACAAGTTTTTAAGCTCATGTCTTCACCCCCCTTTTGAAACAACCATATGCCCCTATGGGTGTGTTGCCCCCCCCCTTCCCCCTTTTGGGGCGCCTGCGCATCCAATTGGTGAGGCTCCGAGGCTTCGCCAGCAACGTGGCAGGCTACCAGCCCCTCGGCGCCAGGCTGTGGGTGTTTCTCTCAAAGGGTGTGCCTTTGGAGAGGGACCCCTTTTTTTTGAGGGGAACTCCCTTTTTTGGTAGCTTTCAAGGGTTGCACGCCTAAGGTGTCCTGTTGACAAGCATTGGCACATGCCCTGGTGGGACATGCCAATACCCCCGCCCAACATCGCATCTGAGGCTACTGGGCTCCGCCTGCCCAAGTTATGACTTCTGCCTGCAGCGGCAGAACAGGCAGCACCGCTGTTGCTGGGACCCCTGCGGTGTGCTGGACCAGTCCAACCCCTCCAACCACGAGATGACGCTCGATCCAATGAAGCAGGGTTGCCGTTTGAACATCACCTGCTGTGAGTTCCTTTTTGATGGGGTCATGTTTAAGGGGGAAATATGGGGAGCTCGGAGCAAGCACTCCAAGCGAGAGGAAACGGAAACAAATTCGGATCAGGCCTTTCAAGGTGAAACCAGCGAGAAATAAACCAAAATGCTGTTTTGTTTTATGAATTTGCTTCATTTTGAGGGGACCTTTTTCGGGTTGCTCTCAAGGGAAACCAGAGGCAAGATCCCCATTTGTGGGAGCTGGGCTCCAATTGGATACTCTGAATCTCTGAGATGTTGATGGTTTTCAAGTACCGGCCTTGTTGTGTTAGAAATGACGGAGCAATTTTGACCTTGGAAAGCATGGATCCGGATGCTACTACCGGTAGCCCCCCAAAACCACTACAATTGGCAGTTTCCAGACTGAATGTTGTTGGGGAAGGAACACCTGTTTGGGCCGCTCCACTCAAGAAATAAGGCGACCGCGCCTTTTCGCAACATGTTAGCGCCAACGCGGATCAAGCGCGATGACTAGTACGATTTTATGGGTATTGAAAGAATGACCCAAAGCGCCGGTTTGACCAACCCCATTGGTCCTTGTTGCCGTTGGGTTCGCAGGTCAAAGACATTGGCTGGAAGTGAATCCCCCAAATATAATAAACGGCCACGTGGGGTATTGTACCCGTGTCCTGCCCTAAATGAACCAAAACCTATTAGTGACCGTTGTCTACATCTATATGTGTTGACTTGATCACAATCCACTTTGGGGGACTTATTGACCAGCGTCCTTTACCACTCACCAAGAAGTTGACTTCGTCATGAGAGTGGGGTCTAGACCACGGGCAAAATCAGGATGCGATGTGCATGGCACTGGTGACAAGTAGCTCACTCTCTCTCTCTCTCTCTCTCGCCTTTGACTTGCGGCTTCAACTCGGCCTATTGAAATTCAGTGGCTCTTGGCATGTTTGTTCTTGTGCCTTGCCGTTCAGGAGTTCAGTCATGCGGGCCTCAGACATGAAGTTTCTTTCCATGGAGCTGAAGCAAGCACGCACATCGGACACGTGTGTATTATATCATTGTATAATAATAATAATATATATATATATATATATATATATGTATGTATCTGATCATCGCAGCTACCTAACTCGATGTTTGGAGTAAACGATTTCCCTCCGCTTTGGATGCTCCTTGAAATTGACCACATCAAACAATTGCCGGTGTCCTTTGCGTTTGGTGTTTCCAAACAAGCCAACAAGGGTTCCTCAAGATTGCGGCCACCCCGATGTTTCATTTCAGATGACCCCTCCTTCCTTTTCTCATCCGGTCAGCGATGCCGTGTTACCCTTTTTGTTTGGGTCGATCACCATCGGTTTCCATCCCCGAAAAGAGTTCCCATTTGTCTACCCCCCCAAAAAAGCAGGGTCACTTGAAGACGTAAGACTAGCTCAGCTTAGGAACTACGCTCTGCAGTTGCGGGACGCCATGTCCAAGGGCATTCCGGGCTTCTACCCGAAGATGGTCATTGACACGGGACGCAATGGCAACTCAGTTGCCACAGCCGACAAGAGTCAACCTACATTTGGGCAGTTTTTTTTCAGAGATGAAGGCCCACATCCTTTCACCGTATGCATCTGACTGACAGGGCCGCAGGGGCGTAAGCCTGCGTAGAAGCTCATGTTGTGAA
The DNA here is from genome assembly GCA_963377175.1 of Effrenium voratum. Taxonomy (NCBI): domain Eukaryota; class Dinophyceae; order Suessiales; family Symbiodiniaceae; genus Effrenium; species Effrenium voratum. Next base: position 340,565 of record CAUJNA010003441.1, read on the forward strand.
GCCTCGCGTGGGCAGTCGCGTAGGCAGCCATTTGCAAGGATGAATTGTCAAGTGACATGTGCTTTTGCGAAAGCGTCAATGATGTGGAGCGGGGTGTTCTGGAAATGGTCTGATTGCTTGCGAAACCTTGCATGTTCCACAAGTAATTATGCCGTGTCCCGCAGTCAGGTAGATTTCGCGTAGGCTTCGCGTAGGCATTTCGTAGGCATGACTTCAACTGGCGGGCGGGGCCCTTCAGGGCTGGCCTTCTTTTGTAGCCCCTTCTGCTTTGTCGATGGAGGTGCCACAGTGGACCCCGTGGCACGTGTACAAACAATGTTCACAACGCTTGCACTGGCAAGTTGCAATCGTGCGCTGCCCTAAATCTGTTGAGTCAACTTGGTCTCGCATGCGCGTTTTGGAAGTGGTCAAGTTTGGCGTAGCAAGCGTCAAATGAGAAGGCCTCCCGCAACCAAGAAAACACTGCCCAGTTGTCGCTTTCTGTTGAAAAAGAGAGGCCCGTCTGGGGATGTGGCTTTTACTTACGGGCAGAAGGCGTTCATTTTCTTGGGGCCATGCTTTTTTCCTCGACGTTGCATAATTACCAGCATGACCCTTTCCTTCAAACTGAACGAGTAAAGCTTGAAGAGAGTGCGTGACGGTTTTATGGCTAGTAGTTATGCAAGCGTTTGGTTGCAGCAAGAAACGCGAATATCAGGGACCCTTTGGGTTGGTAAGTTTTGAAAGCTTTGGTGGTCCCCAAGCACATACCCAAATGGAGGAAGGTCTACCTGTTGTTTTGGGAAGGTACCTTGACCTGGTTGTTGAAAAGCAGAACCAAAGGAGCACCGTCCAGGTGGTACTGGCCATCGTGGGGCGCGAAGGGAAACGAACGGAAAACCACCAATGTTCGTAGGTTCCCCACCTGAATGTTTAGGCAAGCCCCTGAAGACCTGAGAGACAAAGCTACCCATTGTGGCGGTGTCCTTACCTTTGATGCAAAGCCATATTTCTCCTTTTAAGCCATGTATCATTGAGGTTTCTCTTGGGGTGTTGCTTGAGTCATAAGGGCGAATATTAGGAACCCGGTTTGGGAAGCCCGTTTTGAGACAAGCTGACGTCTTGTTTCGGCTGGTAGTGAACCTAAAGGAAGCCAACCAGTCAGTGGTTTCCTAAGGGCATGGCCCAAGACATGACCAAATGGCCCAAATGGAAGAAGCTTCGGCTGTTCTTGTTGGTGTTTGGTTTGCCCAAAGAAACTCGATGGGACATACTACGGGTGGATTGGGGGTAGAAACCATCTTAGAATCAACGCCGAGTAGTTTCTGCTACGGAAGCTAACAGCCCAGGAATAAGATTCACCTGGCAAGCAGGTGATATGTCCTGTTTGCCTGCTTTCGTGAAGGACATGTTGGCTCCAACTCCATTTGGCCATGATTTTCAATGGGGAACCCCACCTCAGGAGTGGTTGGTGGACATGAATCCCCACCTAATCTCCGCCAAAGGGTCCCTCATTCATTCATTTGCGCCCGTCGTGTTGGTCCCGAGGCAACGTGGGGGTGCGGTCCAGCTGTAGCAACTGGTGCAACATCCGGGACGCAGGCGCAACACCCGGAGAGAGACTTCGGGGACACCCAGCAAACTAACCGGTGGTAGTAGCAAGTGTGGTGGTGGTTTGGTTTGTTTGAGCTTGTTTTGTTTCTTAGTTTTTGCAAGGGCAGTGCGTTTCATTGTTGTGTGATGTTTTGCTGTGAAACACCTTGACAGCATGCGTGCCAAACTGGGCGGCCCGACCCTCTTCCAATGGGTTTAGCTGCTGTTTTCTTGTTTCGCTAGCAGTCGTTCCTGGCGTGGAGGCCTTTTGCTTGAGTCAAATGAGGAGCCCCAAAATGGGTAGGGGTTCCCTTTGATTCGTTTTAAACCAGCCCAACAAGCGACCCACTCCCAAAGCGGCACGTGATCTCCACGTCGCTCGCCAGGCGCGGGCCATGTGCCCACCAGCTCCACGGGGAGTGAGGCGCGGTCCAAGCCTTTGGCTTACTGCGAAAGAAGCACAGAGAGGTTGGTCCTGGTTTGAGCCTTCAGCCCTTCTTTGACAACCTTTTGGCTGGGGCCCTCAAGGGCAATTACATCAAGTTCTGGTCGCCGGTGTGCTCGTCCGGGGGCTGGAAGCAGCCCAGTGGTGAGGTGGTGGACGCTTACTTCTGGCTGAAGACCCCCGGCGAGTCCGATGGGTGCAGTGCCACGCTGCCAGATGGCCGGAGCTGCCCGCGCTTCGACCAGGCGGGAGCGAGGAGTACAGGGCGGCTCGTGTATCGAGAGTTGGGGACCCTAAGAAGCATGGTCATGAATGTCGGGTCCCCAACTGACAGGGATTATTTGGTGAGTAGCCCCCAAATCCGCATGGGTAGTTTGGTGAGTGTGACCCACGTCATCCTGCCTGCTGCAGTACATGATGCTAAATCTTGACCATGGCTCACCCCAAAAAGGAGTTGGATGGAAGTCCATCAGCTGCAGCTGCACTGCGGCATGCATTATTTTCTTTTGTGTGTGTGTCTGTGCGCGTGTGTGCGTGTGAGTGTGACGGCATTGACCCATGTCCTAAGCTGAGGCGGCATCGATGTCGTGCAACCTAACGTAGAATATGAAATCCCGCCAACGGCCATGACCAGCAGAGGCCATGTTTTTGACTTGGGAGGTGTTTTTACATGTGCACTTCGGCCGGTGGCTTTAGACGAGAGTCCTAAAAAACATCACAAGATGTACACACTACCCCACTCAGCTGTACCTCCAAAGCAAGAAAGACTTTGGACATGGGAATTCCCTTGTGGCACGCTGCATGCCCTGCTGAAAGTAAACCAAGGGTTCTCAACCACAATTGGCACATGAAATTCGAGGGTTGCAATATTTAGGGCATCCACCGTACCTCCCAGGTCCAAAAGTGTTCTATCCGACCACCTTCCCCATTCCATTAGGGCAGGTGGCATGGGGCTGGTGCATGGAATATAGCAAGAGGGTTTGGGAGAATCCTAAACCCGTATGAGGTTGGTCTTAAGTTCTAATCTGCGGGATTGCCTTGTTTCGGGTGCCACCTTTTGTGATACTGTTGGGGAATCAACCCCCTTCAAGCTGCTTTGGTTTTTAACCTTGAGAGTCAAGCGTCGCAGAAGGTGCAACCTGGCCGACAGAGGTGATGCTGCTCCTCTTAAGGCTATCACTTGAGCAGCCCCCAAGACTGATGAATGGCCAATCTAGTAGCTGGTTCACCTGGTTTGATAGTGAGCCAGTAAGGCTTCGGCTTATGACAGGCTTATGTAAACCTTTCACCATCCTAGAAGCGAAAGTCAGCTTGGGCGCAGTTTGTGGTCCTTCAGGACTGCGCCTCCCCCGACAGCATCGGCAGCCGCCACTGGGAGCCGGCGGCGCCGGAAGCCGGGGCAGCTCGACGCATTCGAGATGGGATGGGGAGGTTGACGTTGAAAGGTGGAGTTGTTTCGTATTATATATATATATAGTTGGACTTCATATTGTTCGCTTTTCATTTGTATCAGAGCTCGAATGGAGTTTAAAATTGGGATACGAAACTTTCTCGTTTGCTCGTACACAAGTACGAGATTGCCCGTTTACCTCTGTCCGAGGTGGACGAGTGGACGCCTCCTGTCACTCCAAAGCCCAGTCGGTGCATCAACCTTTTGACCTTGCGATATAAGCCATGGCCAACCACTTTGGGTCTCGGCGTTTGGGTTTGGGCGTGCTTGAATGTTTTGGGTTGCCCCCATTTCGTCAGGAATCCATTGGGTCCCCAACCTTGAGGCGTTTTTTTCGCGCTGAGCCCGAGGAGTGGTTCGACTACCAGGCCAGGCAGCTGGCTGAGAATGCTCGGTTCCACTGAGCGCAACGCCTGAGCCAGCGATGCGAGGGATCATTCCATACCCGCTGTGAATGATGCAATTTATGAGACGTCAAGGTGCGTCCAACTCAAATTCGGCCTTGCCTGGCGCACCGTTTTGCGCAGAAAAGGGCATTTTGAGCAACAAATGCAGGCCGGGACCCCGCACAGTTTTCGGCAGTGATTTGTTTCTCCCGTTTTCTGTTGCTCTTCTCCTTTCAATTTCAATAGAAGCCAGCAGAGTGACCCGTTTTGATCCATAGCCACAACTGGCGGGGAGTTGCACGTGTTTTTCCTGGGCCTCTCAATCTTGGTGCAGGTAACCGCCTGCAAAGCGAGCCGAAGCGCTCCCACATCAGGTCCCGCAACTGGCAATCGCCGTTGTTTCTGCCGACTTCCACTTGCTTAAGGTTTGTTTTGCCAAGTACCTTCTTGGCTTTGCAGGGATTGCGATTTGATATTTGAAGGGTGACGTTCTGTTTTTCCTGTTCGGTAAAGAAACCTGGCAAGGAAGCATGTTTTAGGCAGTGGAAGCCAAAGCGGTAACGGGCAGGAAAGGAGTGCCAGAGAGCTACCTGCATGGCCGAACTAGAAAAGTGCTGCGTGGGTTCAGCCAAGGATAAACACGGCCTTACAGTTGGGCTCACCCTTTGATAAAGGGAATTGTGCAATCTCTGTTTTTACCTTAGCGTATTCAGGGTTCAACAGGTGATAGAACCCCCATAGGCCCCTTGGGTCTATAAGATGGCCTTTGGAGCAGCCCTGACAAGGGAAAAGTTTCTTCAGGTTTCGACGGTGCCTGTGAGCTACAACCCCTCTGTCACGCAGGGCCCCCACTATCGTTTGAGGTAAAATTACTGGATCCCCCAACATGTCCTTTGTAACCTTGGCGGGGGCAATAAACAACGGAGTTCGAGCAATCTTTGCATCTACTCTGTGCACCACCCAGTGATCCTGCTGATGCTGATGGATGTTATTTGCCTTCGGGCGAGGTCACGGAACCGAGCCTAACATGGACGAAGAGCTGTTGTCGAAGGACGGTCTCTGCTTTTGTTCGCGCTTCAAGTTTCATTTTGTGTGGCTTTATGCGATGTTTATTGGATGATCATTTGCGTTCTCTGCCCTCGTTGATGATTTTTTGGTTTTAGTTTGCCACAAGTCGTATCTCATAGTCTAGGATGATGAATCTGAGGGTGACCTTGTGGTGGATTCCCACACACAGGGACGTAGTACACACTTTTTGCACAGTTTTTGCACAGTACAGTGAGGTAGTACTCACACCCAGCCGCTTGCTTCGCAGGCAATGCCCAAGAACGCGCAGGGCAAGTTGGAGGATGCCGCCGCAAGGCCTAGAAATTGTTTGGGCAATCGCCCGGTTTGGTGATGCCCCCCCGCCCTCAACCCCCCCCCCGCCCTCAACCCCCCACCCTCAACCCCTGCTCAACCCCCCCCAACCCCCCCCCTCAACCCCCCCCCTCAACCCCCCCCTCAACCGCCCCCCTCAACCCCCCTCTCAACCCCCGCTCAACCCCCCTCTCGACCCCCTCCACCATTGTGACGTGTGCCCATATTTACCATCATGTTGGTCAGGGAAATGACGGTAGGGTACCCTCAATTAAGAGGACATGGAGGTGGCTCACCGTAGCCCTTTATGACAACCCGCATGTTGACACTGGCAAAATCGGTGTGTGTGTGTGTGTGGGTGCGTGGGTGTGTGTGTGTGGGTGTGTGTGGGTGGTCTGTTTTGAGTTTTTGTTTTTGTGTTTTGTTTGATTCAAACCGAAGCCCGAGCTTCTGAGAATTCCGCCGGCTTTTGAACATGTTAATGTTCAATAAGAGGCTGGATGCCAACAGCTATTGTGTTGTTCCATTTCTAGTCAACCTTTTAAAATAAAAAATGTTGAGTGTAATCTTGTGGGCTCACGTAGTATGTTGGGCCGTCTTTGTTTGGGGCACCCGTTCGGGCTTGCATGAAAGGGACACCAAGGGGAAACCACTATTTGTTTGATCTGGATTTTTTGGGGGACATCGAAAGAAACACTAAAATGCGTGTCAGTGTTGTTTGATGTTTTAGTGCGTTTCCTTTGGCCAAAAAGCAGAAAGCACATCGACCATCCGTCCTTTGGGCTACACTGGTTGCACCCAGGGTGTCATGAGTCATGAGGGGTTATCAGCCACATGTTTTGTTTATTATTCTTCTGTTTTTTCTTTTCCCCCGCTGGTTGGCGAACAGCGATATGGTTTGTTTCGACCTGTTTGATCTACCTTTTTGTTAGCCCGGCCGGCAATACATACCGATACCCATAACAATGTAGAGGCAGGGGCTGGCCCCATATCCATGACAGGTCCATGGGACATGTCCCCTGGGTCGGCAAAATTGCAGTACTGTACCCCATTGGGCTGGGGTAGATACCAGAATGTGTACCATTACAAGGTGTGCTGGCAAACCGAACAATGGAAAGGGGGCCCCTGTTTTTCCAAGCCCCTCCATGTTGCCTTCAGGTTGACGGGTCCCAAAAGCAAGAGGGTCGAGCAAGCAGGCAGATGGAAACGCTGGAAGACTGTTTCCATGAACGGGGCAGGTACGTCCTGCACCGTTTGTTTGTGCAGCGCCATGCTATGTACATCAAGGCTGGCAGTGAGCGCTTCCCCAGACCACCAGTGCCCTTCTTCCATCATTTTTGTTTGGGGGGTTCCCTTCAAAATCAGGGCTGGTCTTTGGTGTGACCGCGCCTTAGACCTTTTGGAGATGCGTACAGATTGCAAGGACCTTAGAGCCTTCATTTTGGAAGCAAGTTGCTCCATGAAACCAAGGGGTAGACCTCGTGCGTAGGGGACTTGGAGCAACTCGAAGTTCAAGTACCAAAACTTGGCGTGTGCCTTTTTCTTTTCTTCCCATGGCCACGCCAAGTCGAGGTCTTGGTGGCTCATTTTCTTGGTGCGGGTGTAACCCGGTTACCCTTCGCCTTTGCTTCGAACCCCTGGGCGGGCATGTTTCATGCTTGGCCTGTGGGTCGGTCAAACACTGTGGACAACACTCCTGCACCAGTTGGGATGCATGAAACCCTTTGAATCCCATGATTTCTGGTTGATAAACCATCCAGGATGGCGAGTTTCGGAAGCTGCGGATCCACCCTGAGCCTCTGGCGTCACCTTCTGGGTCCAGTTTCAGTGAGGTGCCCTTGCTTTCGTGTTTTGTTTGTTTCGGGGAGGTGATGTTTAAGGGAAAATGAATAGTTTGAGGATCGCTTGAGTCTGGGTTGTGGTTTCCCCGGTTGTAGTGGACTCGAACAACCCAGAACGAGGACTAGAACGAGGATTCGAAGTGTGACATTAGCTGCGGGCATCCAAATTGTTGCGCCGCTTGTCAGCCAACCTTTTCACCTTGCCAGTTTTAGTTGCTGATCTACCTTTCCATCATGGTCTCAAAAGATTAGATTTTAGTTTCCACACGCTTGCAGTTTTAGTCAAGGCCGCAAAAGGCTTAGAGTATATGTCAGCATGCTGCACGGTGAGTTTCGCCAGGGCCTCGAGGCCTCGGGCATGAGCTGGAACAACATGTCCACTGCGGAGGCCAGAGTGGATGGGGTGGGGCAAAGCTCAGCAACTTGGTTCGTCCGGGCTTACAATTTTTAAAGCGGGCCTAAACGGATTCTGAGCGGGTTCCAGCATGCACCAAAGCACGATCATGTGGCAGCGGAAAGGAACCCGTTGTTACAACCGATTTAGGGTCACCAAACATTTATTTGCACGACCCGACAAATCAGAGGAGCCCCTACAATGGACCGATTTAGGGTCACCCAAGTTGGTTCAAACGTTGGTTTGAAGGCAGCCTTGACGTATGCTGAACCTGATTTACCATAGATCCGCTTTCAAGGAGCAGTTTCTCAATGACTTGATGTCAGGGTAATTTGGGGAAGCGCTCAAAAGCAGCCCTCAAGGAACAGTCAGCAGTGTTTTAAGTAATAGAACTAGCGAAAACGTGTGTGAGTACTAGCGGAATCAAGCATGCTGATTGGGAATCTGCAGATGCCTGACAGGGGCAGGAGCTCAGACGACCCGTGGTTGCCTTTGATGTTGGATGTATCACTCAGGAATCCTGTTGAGACCTCATAGTGGCCATAGACACAGCTGGATGTGCTTGAGTACGGGTTCACCTTAAGTTGACGGGCATTTAGTTCTTGGAAGAAAACAATTCAACTGTTAGTTGGGGACATTGATTCTTGGGAATACCAGGGGAGCATACACACATCGTATCTACATAAATAAATCCAGTGGCTCCGAAATCGGCTTCGGTGTTTTATTTGGTCTCCCTTTGAATCAATCCCGAGGGGTACCGAGCCTCAAAAACGGACAGGTGCCCTACCATTTTTCTAGGTTCGTCTTGAAGATTGGGGTGGGTGTTTGTCCCCTTGGCTCCCTTCGAAGCATTGCCCTAACCGCAAAAACGCGCAGAGCAACATTTGGTGCCAGTTTTCCTGAGTTGTTTGATGGGTTCTCCACTAAATATGGCCAGCCGCAAAAAGGGGGCCCGTTTTTCTACCTCTCGTGCCTGGGCTGCGTGTGTGTATGTATTTGAGCCAACTATTGCGACATCATTACGAGGAAGCTAGTTTTCCTTTCTTAGGGGAATCTGCCGATTATGCATTCGCTCGGAGAGGTGCTGGAGGATCACATCCCATCCTTCGTGCTCTCGCTCTTTGAGGACCGCCTGAAGGACCGGGAAGCGGGAAGTGCTTCGGAAGCGGGAGCTGTGCTTAAGGCACCCAGTGTTTTGATATACTATGGTTGTGTGTGTGTGTGTGTTTTTGTTTGCGGGGGGGGGCGGGGGAGGGAGGAGGGAACCAACCGCTGCTTGGTTTTGCAGGGCAACTAAAAGGAAACCAGCCTTTGTGAGACGTACCCAAATAGGACCGTAGAACATATTCTATCTTTTAGAGATACCACAGGTATCGCTTCCATCGGGGTCTTTTCACAGCTGTCCAATGCTAATCCCATTAAACAACAATAAACTCGGGCGATATCCCAAACAGCACCACACCCTCCCAGAATCCTCGCGGAACGCCCCGGGGACCCACTTTACAACCGATGTTGCTGAGGATGCCGCGTTGTAACTTTGTAAAGAAAGCTAAGAGTGACAGCGCAATGCACGACGGCGCAATCGGGGCCCGATCGGGGCCCGACGGCGCAATCGGGGCCCGATCGGGGCGGGGCCCGACAGCGCAATCGGGGCCCGATCGGGGCCCGACGGTAACGCCGGTTTTCCTTAGGATGCGGCCTTACAACTGTATCTATAGCAAAACTAGGCGATGCCAGCTTGGTACAGTTGACGAGGCCCAACTGAGTCGGGCCCGACCGGGGCGTGATGGCAATCGGGGCCGATCGGGCCCCGACGGTGCAATTGGGCCCCGACAGTGCAATCAGACCCCGACCTGGGCCCGGTGAACCTCGCAAGCCGTCCTTGCGGAACCCTCGTGGAACTCAGTGTGAAACTTTGTTGGAACCTTTCCAAAGGGGCTGCCCCATAGCTTTTGCAGAACCTGGTGGAAACCTCGTGCAGCGTTTTTGAACCTTATCCCATAGCCCTCGCAGCCTCGTGAAATTCTTGGAACCCAAAGCCCACCAAGTACTATACTCAGCAATGGCAAGCATTTACTCTGCTGCACCGTGAGTCTCGCAGCGACGTGATCTGATTTGCCACAAAGCCAACATTTCGGGCGGCGTTGCCTGAGCAAGTGAGCAAGTGACAAAACAGTGAAAGTGCGCTGAAAACCATTGATTTCGGTTTTGCTCAGTGTTCCGCCCATGAGCAAAGCGATCTTAAACCAATAACTTTTCAGACGACGGGCGCACGACACACTGCTTCCCTCCAGGGCAAACCACGGAACCTTGCACAAACATTTCTGGAACCCTTGGTGGAACATTGTGGAGCCTTTTGGAATTGTGCAGAACTCTGTCCGCCCCGGACCATCCCACAGCCCTCGCACAATCTCGTGGAACCCTGAAACCTCATAGAACCTTACCTCAAACCACCCCGGACCACCCCCGCAGCCCTTGCAGAACCTTGTGGAACCCGGCCAGAACGCTGCTGGAACCTTCATGGAACCTTACCTTGCAGAACCTGGTGGAACCCTGGTGGAACCCTAATGGAACCTCACCTCAAAACCAGCCCACCACCCCGCAGCCCTTGCAGCTGGTGGAACCCTGGTGGAACCCTGGTGGATCCCTGGTGGAACCTTAGCTCAGGGTCGCCCCGAACCACCCCGGAGCCTATCTGGGCTGAGACCCCAAAGCTTTCAGCTGTTGGGGAAAAACAGATTGAGAGCATGACCAGAATCTTCAGGAAAATCTGAGTGAAAAAGCAAGATGCTACATGTTTGTTTTGCTGTTTTTGTGGTTGGTTGTGGTTGTTTTGTGCGCTTTTTGTGAGAACAGCGGGGCTGCGTGACATCTTGTATGGGGAACAAATGGGCAGAGTCTAGTTCCCAAGATAAAGGTAAAATGATGTTGTGGTGTTTTGTTGTATTTTGTGTTTGTTGTGTTTGTTGTGTTTCTTTGTTATTTGTGTGTGTGCAAGAACAGCGGAGCTGCATGAAATCCACTGGTTTTCTGTGCTGGTGTAAGCTGGTAAATTGTGGTTTGTGCCGGATGACAAGGGTGGCTGAAAGAAAACTTAGCACAGCCCCCAAACCTCCAAACCCCCAAACTCCCGAACCCCCGAACCCCCGAACCCCCGAACCCCCAAACCCCAACCCCCCCCCCCCCCGAATTTCAGGGTTGATCGTCGATCCGTCGATCCGTGGACGTTCGGCCGAAGCTTTTGCTTCGCGAAGGGCGAGGGGCTGGGGCTCCATGAGCTCACCGTGCTGGCGGCCACCCTGGAGCATCTCATCCACGACGAGGCGTGCCCACTGCGCACCGAGACCTCTGGCTTGCGAGCCCGCTTTTGTGTCTCCCGTTTTTTTGTTTTTGTTTTTTTTCAGGAAGGCAGGCCCTTTAAAATCAAGTAAGAGAGGAAGCCGAATCGTTGTTTCTCATGGAAATCCACTGGGGGTCTGGGAACAGGTCCTTGTGTTTCAGCCACCAGAATGAACGTGCAGAACTGAATGGATGGACAGGATTCCAGTTGTTCTGGCAAAGAAAAACGACGTCACGTTCCTAGGGGTGCGAAGTCATGTCCCAAAAGTGAAGATTCCGTTCATATGTTTGGCTGGTGGTATATTATAATTTGCCGATTTTTGTTTGATCCAGGCAGACTTTAAACAAACCGTTATTGACTCAAACATACTTAAACCCAGGCGTTGATTTTCCATCCATTTGGTTTGCACCAAAGAGTGTTTTCCCCATAGAATTCACCCAGAAAGTGCACGACGTGTGCCCGGACAGGGGCGAGTAATTTTATCGAATGGGGGGCAAAGCAACCCTATGATGCAGGCTTCTTTGGGATGCCCATATTTGGATTAATTGCCCCACAGGCAAACGAAAGGCATGGGTCGTTTTGCCTATCTTTCTGGACTCAGACTACGATTCGGCCACAACAATTAGGATCTTGTGTGATTCATTAGAATCTTTGGTGAGGCGATGGAGCCCCCCTTACAGCAAACGGTTCCTTGATAGAGGGGTTGCATGAATTTAACATGGAGGTTCGGGGGCCTTTTGCACTGTTGAATTTGCAAAAGGAACCGGGTGGCCTTGCTGGAACACTGGGAACTCTCTTGTGGAAAACAGCTCACCCTAAGCTGGTACCATTCAACACAGACAAACACACCCGAAACAGAGTGCCATCCCAAAGCTACCTGGGTCAACGCAACGTAAATGTTTACGTCTTTGCCTTTGCGCTTTTCTTACTTGATGATGGTAACACATAAACTCAAATCCTGCGTTTAGAGTTGAACATTGGTAGGACACCAAAAGGATATATTTGTTTGGTTTTCTGACCCGCTCTTTAGCACCCAGCTTATTTTGTCCATGTTTCTTTGGAGGGATATATATATATATATATACATACATATGTGTATATATATATATTATCAAAGGGTTGGGTTGCAGGAAATTCAGGAAAAGAGCTTGTTTAGGGTCGTCTGGGTGAATCTCGCTCGGGTCCGACCCCGTTCGAATCGCCTTCGCCGAATTGGTCGAGGCGGTGGCCCGGCTTGGGGTGGTCTATGAGGCCCACGGCACCTCCAAGGAGCAGCGCGTGGACGAGGCGAGGCGATGGAATTGTTCACAGGGAACCCCCTGAAAAGGGGCAAATTAAAATCCCCAGCCTAAATGATGTACCCACTAGAATGCCATAGTTCTGCAATCATGCAGGGGGTGTCTAGAAAATGCCCTCCGAAGTTTGGCCTAAGCCTTTTCCACGTGCCTGACAGGGGGGGAGGGAGAATGGTCTCATGATATACAGTAAGAGCCTGAGCAATTTGATTTGCCAACTAAATTTGCAACTATAGCATGTAACCAGGAATTTGACCTCTTGGTTTCGCATGACAGTTCTTCTTGGTTGTTGGTAGTTTGCTTTTGGTTTGGGGAGACAAGAGCCACCCAAGTTTTACTTGGAGGGACAACACAATTATCCAGCGTGCAACAAATAGGAACACATGCATGAGCCAGGTTGTGAATATAGGGGGTTGCTTAGCACTTCTGTGATACCAGCGAACCTCCCGTCTAATTTGAGATTTGGTCATTTGAAGCGCCTTTCATTGGTATCAGCGGACAATTCGCACAACCCTATGCATGAGGGTCCAAAGTTGCGACCCTTTAATTTTGAGCAGATATAGGCACGCACTTGATAAACAACGCAATGCAACTCTGCAAGCAGTGCAATGCAAGAAAACTCAAGAACCGCGGTGCTGAGCGGTGCGGAAAGCGCGGCTTCCCCGGTTTGAAGCCAAATTCGTGTTCCCTTTTGGAGACTAGCCCATTTTAGTGTCTAGGTGCTTCCGGCAATATTGGGGCCACACCTTCATGACCAGATAGAGCCGTTTTTTGGGGTTTCCGGCGCTGAAACACATTTTCTGAGACCAAGAGGTGGCCCTCCAAGAGCTCATCGACACCTACATGACCATCTTCTTGGTGGGTGCCCAGAACGCGAACGCCACCTCGGTGGCTCAGGAGAGATAGTTCTGGGGCCCGGGTCTTGAAGACGTTGATTCCAGGCCCCTACCATCATGTGTGGGCGCGTGTTCGTTTAGGCTACCTTGTTTTGGGCTTGTTTCACCCACCCATTCTGGTGGGGTTGCCCTATTTTGACACAAACCTAGATTGTTGAATCAGGTTGCTGCATTCTCTTCCTGCCAGGATCTTGAACTCCAAGTCTTTTCCGCACTGCTTTGCTCTCTCGGGGTCCAGGCAGCCAGCAAGCCTGGCGAGACGATTCTTGCGAGCAAAGTATTGCATGGCGACGCATGGCATCCGCAAAGCCAGTTCCTTTACCTTGTTTGGGGTCACCGAGATGTGTACTTTGGAGCCTAACGTTTTTCTGCACGTGGAACCATCCCGCTTCCCGCAACCTACCGTGGTGGCTGTTTAGAAAGTGGGACAAGCACCAAGGCGCCAGGCCCAGTTGGAACGCTTACCACTTACCATGCTCGTGACTTCGGCCACACTGAAAGTTAGAGGCTGCGTGGATTTTAGCCAACAAGTTGCAAGCACGTCCTGCATTTTTTTCTCCTTGGTTGCACCGTTGCGGGGGCTTTGCTACGAAGCGGGCTTCCCTTCTTAGGTTCACATTGTTTGTCAGAATCCCAGGGTTCTCCTTTAATTTCCAGGTCCGAAAACTTCGCTTGGGGAAGCAACCACGGCAAAATCAATGGGCATTCTGTTTCATGGGAGACTGCTGGTAGGCCTCATTCGCCTTGTTTTGAGGAGCGCTCGAACGTTGTGGACAGCTACCCGGGCTGGAAGGCAGGTTGCAGCGGAAAGAGCAGTTAGGCACCCGCCCTGTCATTGGGGTCAACCTAAACGTGTCTTACATGATGCCAGTATCTCACAGGACAAGCTAGAGGAGAAAATGTCTAGAAAGATAAGGGGTGCAAATCGGGGACCTTTGTGTTGGATAGTGATGGTTTTGAAGGGACGCTGAATCCAACGTGAGTAAACACATATACATATATACATATATAGTATAAATACTCCATGTATCAGTATATTATACTACATATACACATACATGACATTACATTACATTACATTACATTGCATTACATTGCATTGCTTTGCATTACATTTACATTTACATTACATTACATTACATTACATTGAATTGCGTTGCATTGCATTACATTGCATTCCATTACATTACATTACTTTGCATTGCATTACTTCAGAGCCTCCGGCTCAGTCCGCCGACATTGTCCTCTCCCTTTTCTCCTGCCCGCCTCTCTCTCTTTTCTCTTCCCTCGGGTGTTCCCTCGTCCTTTGTCCCTCTCCGTCTCTCTCCTCTCCATCCTCCCCATCCTCCCAATCCTCTCTCTCCCTCTCTCTGTCTCTCTCCTTCTCTCTCTCTCTCGCTCTCTCCTTCCCACTCTCTCTCCTTCTCTCTCTCTCTCTCTCTCTGCGTCTCTGTCTCTTTCTGTCTCACTCTCTCCTTCCTCTCTCCCTCTCTCTCTCTCTCTCTCTCTCTTTCTCCCTCCTCTCTATGTCTCGATCTTTCTCTACCTCCTCGCTATGCCTCATTCTCCTCACCTCGTGTCTCTGCCCCCCCCCTGGTCGCTGCCTCTCTCTCTCTCTCTCTCTCTCTCTCTCTTTTCTCGCTCTTTCCTCTGTCTCTCTCTCTCTCTCTTTCTCTTCTGCTATCTCCGTCTCTCTTTCTGCCTCTCTCTCTGTTTCTCTCCTTTTTTTCTGCCTCCTGTTCTCTCTCTTTCTCGATCTCGGTCTCTTTCTCTGACTCTGTCTCTCCCTCTTTCTCGGTCTCTGTCTGTGTCTCTGTCTCTGTCTCTGTCTCTGTCCCTCTCTCTCTCTCTCTCTCGCTCTCTCTCTCTCTCTCTCTGTTTGCATTGCAGCGTCATGTCCCCCCTGAGTTGCCTCCATCTCCGTGCACTGCCCCTTCATGACCCCTGAATTGTCTTCGTACTACTAGCTTTCCCCTTGATTTCCCCTTCATGTCCTTTTCATGTCTCGTCATTTTTCGAGGATGTCCTCGTCATGTCCCCTTCCATTCCTTTCAATTCCCCCTTCATGTCCCACGTATGTCCCTCTCTTTCATTGCCAGTCATTTCCCTACATCTCCCTTCGTGTCCTTTGGTTTTCTTGTCCTTTGTTTGCCTTGCAGTCCCCCCTCACTCCCCCCGGTTTCCTTTCTTTCCCTTCATGTCCCTTTCAGTTCCCCTTCATGTCCCTTTCAGTTCCCCTTCATGTCCCTTTCAGTTCCCCTTCGTTTCCCTTTAATTTCCCCTTGCTTTCCTGTCATGTCAACTTCCCGTCCGCTGCATGTCCTGGTATTTCCCTTTATTTCCTCCCCTCATTTCCCTGCACTTCCTTGCGTTTTCCCTGCGCTCCCCGCAATTTTTCCCCAAAAAGGATGTCCAAAACACAAAACCCGCACCAGCAAAGCGCCGGCAGGGGGATTCGAGCCTGGGACCCCTGTTTCGCGGCTCCCCGAAGACTATTTCTAGTGGAACGTCATCAGATTACCGGGGGACCTCCCCCCCTCCGACGTGTCGCAACATTACATTGCATTACGTTACATTGCATTACATTATGTTACGTTGCGTGAATATATTTATACATACATACATACATACATGCATGCATACATACATTGTTTTATATATATACGCATATATATATATATACACGCATATATATATATATACACATATATATATACACATCTCAGAATATATATATATATATACGCACATATACATATATCTATATACACACATCTCAGAACACACATATATATATATATATATATATATCAACACATATACATATCAGCATGTCAAGGGTTCCCTTTTCGGGCCACATTCAAAAGCGGTTGCATTTTTGCCATGGCAGGACACCCAGAAGTTCACCATGCAGGTCGTGTCCAGCGTGTCGCAGGCCAAGGCGCGGCTTTCGTAAACGGTGCTCTTTGTCCTTTAGGGGCCCTTTGCCCTGATTCCACCTGCTTAAGAATATGTTTTGTATTTCCTTGTTGGTTTTAAAGAAAGAGAATAATCTGTTGTGACAGACGCAGCCCAGGATTGGTTTTGGAGCGTTGCCCCAAACCACCAAAACTCGCCCACAACTCACGCAACAACATTCCTACAGCATATGGAATGAATATCTAAGCCAGCCTGAACCCAGTGAGGCTGGTGAGGCTGGTGATGCTGGGGATGCGGCCCAGCCCAGCCCTAGCAAAAAACCAGCCTTAGGAAAACAAAAGACCTCTACCGATACAGCCCATTCAGACAACCCTATATTGGTGGTTTGGGTTGGCTTGGGAATCTGAAGCTCTGGGTGTTTAGAGTCAAACGGGGTTCACTCCGCAGATTTCAATCTGACGGTAAGCTGAGCCAGTGTTCTTCTTGGTTAGGCGAGTAGCAAATGGGTAGGAATACACAAAAGCGTTCCCAAAGTCGTGTTCCAATCTGACAATGCTGAAAATGCATCTCCTGCATGCAGAACAAATAATTCGGTGGGACACATGACGTGTTTAACTCTGGGGTACAAATTCCGCTCGAGACTGCAATCGCATGCGCCGAGCTTGGCCAATGATTCAGAGCCCAAAGGGGAGCCATGGGAATGTTTTGGCCATCAATAGGCCAAGGCGTGTCACTAAGATGCCCACCGAAAGGTACCTTCAAGAGGAAGCATCCAGGGGCCTTTAGTCAGGTTACATGGTTTGTTACGGATTAAATGCAAGTCCTACATAGGCCCGTATAGACACTTGGGCTGAACCAAAGTCATTGGATCGTGGTTTGACCCGTCACCATTTTGGCCTGGGGTGATTGTGTTTTGTTTGGGCAGCCAGTTCAACGGAGGGTGGGCCATTTTGGGGAATTGCTTGGTGAATCCCTTGTTGGACATGGATTTGTGGCTGCCTGCTGGTAGAGAGGTACAAGCTGAGCACTGGTGCCAAAGTCCAGTCGATGGATCATGAAAAGACAATAGGTTGACAATGGGGTGATAGGGTGACATGGATGTCTATGAACATTGCGGGGGGGGGAGGTTCATCTCAATTTGCGGATGAGAACCCAGTCGATCCCGAGAGCAAAGGGGAGGGGGCAAAGATCCCTCGGTCGTGGTCCCTCCTTTGGTGAAACAAGGTAAGCTTTAGGACCGTCAGGAGTACTGGAAATAAGTTTCGCCACCCCTTGAATGGATCCCTTTGCTTTCTGAGGGCATTGGAAGCGTTGGTTCCCCGTAGAGCCAACCGGCCACATAAAAGGGGTCCCCAACCAAAAGCACGGGGCCCACCTCCAATGAACAGAGCTGAGCACCCGTATGTTGACCCAGTTGATGAATCCACTTGGGAGGGACGGGTGTCACTAAACTCTCGGGGACCCAGGGCCCATATCTGCCATTGGCATGCAGGCAAGTTTGTTAGTTCTTGGCTGGTGACGACGAGAGATGGTCGTCGCTGTTTTAAGACACTGTTTTAAATGTTGGGCAATGGCTTTGGTGGGTTGAATTCGGCAACAGCGGTGTACTCAGGCAACCTTTCGATTTTAGATTGAGCATGGCACTTCAATGCCGAGCAATGAATGCTTTGCAAGCGCGAAGTGCTTGGAAAGAGTTTTCACCAAAGCACCATCGCGTGCCATCGTCCGAATGCTTGTGGTATTCAGTGAGCCAATGCGAAAGCGTTTAACTTTGGAGAGCTTCCCAGATGCTTAGAGTGTTATCTACACTCGCGGAAGGGGCGGAAAGCTGTCCCTCCTTTTCTGAGGGACCAACCTTGATCAGGACCCTGAGGGCAAAAGCTATGTAATCATCATTCAAAGTGGATATTTCGTTTGTGTTGCCTGTAACTAAGAGGTTTAACCCACGTAATCCGGGTTTTGGGTATTCTCCTTTGCTTGCGTATGACTCACCAGGAAAGCCGCGATCCACCTTTCTTCAGGTGGGCGGGTGTTTCAGGCTTCAAACAATCTCAAAACCTCAGTTCCAAAGTGC
Organism: Effrenium voratum; assembly: GCA_963377175.1. NCBI lineage: Eukaryota > Dinophyceae > Suessiales > Symbiodiniaceae > Effrenium > Effrenium voratum. The sequence goes on from CAUJNA010003441.1 coordinate 358,536, forward strand.
CTCTTGGCCAGATTGGAGGGTCATCACGTGAAGGATTGTGTCTTGTAGTGAATGAGTGTGTCCAACGATTTGACCTCTCGCAAATACGCAAACCAAGCCATTCAATAACTGGTCTGGCCCAGTTTACACGCATGTTTGCGTCTCAAGTTCGTGTTTGGCAGACGAGCCTTCCTGCTCCATGAAGGTGGAAGTTTACTTGCCCAGTGGAGATGGTTGCTCCATTGAAGTCTTTCCGACAACGCCCATCAGCGAGCTGAGGGCCACAGCGCAGCAGCATTTCCAGCGCCGCTTGAAGCTCACTGCAAAAGGCCGGCAGCTCGATTTGAGGGCCACACTGAGCGAGGCTGGCCTGCGAGATGGGGATGTAGTGACTGCGGTTGTGCAGCTGGGCAAGCTGGCTGCCACCTTTAGGTCGTTTGCTTTGCACAGCCACGGGGGCGAGGTTGTGACCTGGGGTGATCCAAGACTTGGCGGAGACAGCAGCCAGGTGCAAGAGCAGCTGAGGAACGTCCAGCACATCCAAGCAACAAACCTTGCTTTTGCTGCCATTCTTGAATCTGGGGCTGTTGTGACCTGGGGTTGTCGAGGATATGGCGGAGACAGCAGCCAGGTGCAAGGGCAGCTGAGGAACGTCCAGAGCATCCAAGCAACTGGCGGTGCTTTTGCTGTCATTCTTGAATCTGGGGCTGTTGTGACCTGGGGTTCTTCAGAACTCCGAGACAGCCAGGTTCAAGAGCAGCTGAGGAACGTCGAGCGCATCCAAGCAACTAGCCTTGGTTTTGCAGCCGTTCTTGATTCTGGGGCTGTTGTGACCTGGGGTGATGCACAGTATGGCGGAGACAGCAGCCAGGTGCAAGAGCAGCTGAAGAACGTGCAGAACATCCAAGCAACTGCCGGTGGTGCTTTTGCTGCCATTCTTCAATCTGGGGCTGTTGTGACCTGGGGTGATCAAGAATATGGCGGAGACAGCAGCCAGGTGCAAGAGCAGCTTAGGAACGTCCTGCACATTCAAGCAACTTGTCGTGCTTTTGCTGCTATTCTTGAATCCGGGGCTGTTGTGACCTGGGGTTATCCAGATTGGGGCGGAGATAGCACCCAGGTGCAAGAGCAGCTGAGAAACGTCCATCACATCCAAGCAACTGAGCGTGCTTTTGCTGCCATTCTTGAATCTGGGGCTGTTGTGACCTGGGGTGATCCAGCCCATGGCGGAGACAGCAGCCAGGTGCAAGAGCAGCTGAGGAACGTCCAGCACCTCCAAGCAGCTGCCGATGGTGCTTTTGCAGCCATTCTTGAATCTGGGGATGTCGTGACCTGGGGTTGTCGAGGATATGGCGGAGACAGCAGCCAGGTGCAACAGCAGCTGAGGAACGTCCTGCACATTCAAGCAACTTGTCGTGCTTTTGCTGCCATTCTTGAATCTGGGGCTGTCGTGTCCTGGGGCAATCAAGATTGGGGCGGAGACAGCAGCCAGGTGCAAGAGCAGTTGAGGAATGTGCAGCACATCCAAGCGAATGGCGGTGCTTTTGCTGCCATTCTTGAATCTGGGGCTGTTGTGACCTGGGGTCATGCAGTCTACGGCGGAGACAGCAGCCAAGTGCAAGAGCAGCTGAGCTTGAATGCGGGGCTGTTGCAACATGGAAGGAGCAAGTCTCAGACGCCAAACACGTGCAGATGGAAGGGACCGTCAAGTGCACTCGACAGTTGGGTTCAGTTTGCAAAGCGCTGCTGGGGTGAATCTCGGAGCACGGTGCTAGTACGCGCACCCAGCAAAATAGAGGTGAGCAGCAGTCTTTTTTCACCATCGATCATTGTAGTTGACGCATGTCGTTGCTTGAAATATGTTTTTCAATGGAGGTTGGCTAAGCCAGGGACCATGAGACCAGGGGCGCATGCCAGCTTGAATGAGTGACAGCACAAAACGATTCGCAATTTTGCTGTTCCATAAAACGCGTGCCGTCGCTGCCTGGCTTGAGTGTCCTTGCCCACAGTGAGACCAGGTGTAAAAGGGGTTCGAAATTGTTGAGAGGAATGGTAATTAACTAGGGATATCGATAAAGGTCCTCGATGTGCCACTTCGAGTGACGCAGCCCTCAGATGAAGAGGAAGAAATCCGAAGGAAGCCTATGCCTAGCGTGTAAACTCCTGTATCACCCAGATGGCTGGGCAAGAGGTCCCGCAGAAGGGGTCAACTTGCATAAACCATAGGAGTGAAGGCCAACAAGAAGCCAACCACCAAGAGGGGGGTCCAGCCGTAGAGGGTCAAAAGCGGCCCGGAATGCCACCCATTTTGGGCCACCAGCGATATTTGAACTTGTTGTTCTTTTGACCCCCAACCCAAAGACTGGCTCTTGCCAAACGTACCTTTGTCACCTGCCTCCTTGGTTTTCCATCATTTTCCAGCTAAGTCCGGCCCAGCGGCTAAAAGCCGAGTTCCCTTTGACCAAGCTCCACTCCCCGTCATCCCCATCCATGGCTTCCAGATGACGGAGCCGGACTTCGCCATGGGCAACTTCACCTTCCGCGCGGCCACGCAGATCGTGGAGGAGTTGGGTTGATTGGTTTTGAACATTTGCAGAGAGAGACAGAGGATTGGTTTCATTGACTGACTTTGCTTTATTTTGTTGGTTTCTTGGAGCGAATGCTCCTCGAGTTCTTCAGGTTTGTCAGAGATTCAATCATGTGCCCATCTGGAAAGGAGCCTTTCCAGTTTGTGAAGAGATGAATTCTGGCCTGGAACTCACGTTCCATCTAGCCCAAGGATTTGTGCTCGGGAAGTGCATGTGACCTGCATCTCCGTCTCTGTGGCTCAACCCTCCAGTAAGGGACAGTCCCCTTGCTAGAACTTGGCAAAAGTCCGACCGTTCAATTCTGCAGATGGCTTTGGGTAGACCTCCTCAACAACCACGCCTCTCCTTCTGACATGTTTTTGGAAGGCATGGTTTCTGACTTGGGGCACATAAAGGGACCTTCTATTCAAAGCACAAACATCCAGCGCAGGCAACCCCGATTCTCAGCACAGTTGAGACCGTGGCCCATGGCCCAGTGTCAGGTGAGTCACCATCAAAACCTGGTGGTGTGCAATCTGGTTCATTCAGAGCCACCATGCAAGGATTCTCTAGGGGTCCATATTGACATTTAACCCAACAAGAAATCATTTGACTGAGGGACTGGGGGATGGATCTGCCAAGGAAGCCTGTTAAAACCTGGATGCATCCCGCAGGATACTCCTTTTCTTCCTGGTTCTCAGTAACCCCTTGACGCCCCATATTAAAAACCCCTCCAGCCGACCCCAAAATCGCCGATACTAATTTTGAATTACCCAAAAACCAATACCAACCTCTCTGGAAACCAGATGAGCTTAGCCAAACTCCCCAGACGTCCTTATTAAGGGCCACCCTAATTATCAGGCCATGGCTGTTGAGGACAGGATACTTCCTGGTCCTTTCCCTTTAAAAGTTCCTGCCCTTTAAGAGGTCCTTCCCTTTAACAGTTCTTACTGATGAGTTGCATTCTGAACACTTTCGTTTGCAAACCGGCATCCCCCTTTTCCAAATAGAACCGAATACTAAACAACGCAATCTGAAAATAGTTCTCTCCAAGCACCGGAGGACCCGAATAGCAAAACTCCTCTGAGCATTTTGTTGCGGGGACCATTCATGGAACCGACCGTTTAGTTTATTCTTAGGGGGGCCGGATTTTTTTGGATCTGAGTTTGTGGATCCTTCAAAGAAACAAGGGACTGTTCGAGCGACGGTCAGGAGATCGGTGAGCGCTATGGGCGCTGGCAAGACTCCGAGTGCCGCGACTTGAAGGGCCGGGGCCCACAGTCCGGCCGCTTCAAGTCAGGGAAGTCAGGGAAGTTCTCTAACGTTTTGTCGACCCGTTGTGGTCAAAAAACAAAGGGTAGACCGGAGGTCAAACGATCTTGTTTTTGGACCGTAACCTGGAGGTAAGAAAAGCAGGCTCGGGGTTTGGAAGCAGGGCTCTCCAATGAAGCTCGAAACTTCATACAGGCCACCTCACTTCCCAGGTTTCTACCCTAAAACTTGTTGGGAGGTTCATGTTAGTGGTCAACAAGCGGTCTGGGCTTGTTCTAGCCGATCCACTCAAGAAGGTCAAGGAGGTTCAATATTCAATGTGTCCAACCGACATTCGATACTGGCGAGCAAGCTGAACAGGAGGGTAACTCACTGAACATGTAGCGGCAATCAGAAACTCAGAAATACGTCATGCTACTAGGTTTGGCCAAGTGTTTTGTTGCGGTGGTGTTGCTTGGAGCCTCGGCAAATTTGGCCAACTCGCGGTCGGCTCGAGTTTCTCCTGAGGCCTGCTGTCCAAGCATGAGAACGCCGGCACTGGCCGAGTCCTCTTGAAGGACAAGCCTAACAAAACACTCGGGTCAGCCGCGCTCACCCATGATCAAGGTTCTGTTTATGGGCAGTTTCCTGCAGTTGTTTCGTCTTGAGTCTTCTCTGTTTTGTTTTGGTGAACCTTGAACTTGGATTTCCAGGGCACTACAAGAGGAGCAACATGTCCAATATGTTGCACGTGCACATAAATATCTTGCAACAGATTCATGAAGCTGCCTTTTGTCCGGGTTCCACTTTTGTTATTACATCACTAGGTTTATCCCAGTGCTTGATCGGGAACGACCCTGTTCAATTGTTTTGGATTGCTCAACAAGGCATGTTTGCTGGCGCATTCACATTTGTTGGCTCTTTGGGATGTCAAAATATAGACTCCTCCTTCTTTAAGGATGATTTTGAAAGAGCCACCAAGTTTTGCTTGGTGTTCGAATCTTGGCAGGCATCCCTCGCAAGGACTTGAGTCCGGGCCTGGGCCCTATCAGAGAGCCCTGAACGGGGCACGCAACGGGTTTGGATTTCAGGCAGTTTCAGGCAGAAACAAAACAGCCCAACACAGCCTGATAAGCCGGGCGTACTGAGAGGTGTGCGTCAGTCAAAGAATCAAAACCGCCCGAAATTGCCCGGGAAACACCCTGTTTGGGCGATCCCCCGTTAAGGGCCGCCAAGTTTTATTCCCAATCCTGTTAAGGGGGTTGAGCTACAGCGCCACATCATCCAACTGCCAGGCCAAAACATCAAACTATTTCGAAATGCATTGCTCCGGTTCCTGATGAGCTCCATGAAGAAACAACTTCAAGTCATTCTGACCAGAACTTTGGGGCCACTTCACGTGAGCCACATTCAACGTCTGAGATGAAGTCCTTTTGGCATAAACAGGCACATGGATTTTGGATTTTGTAGTTGTACCATGGATTTTGAACGCAAGGTTACTATGTCTGTGTCATTCTCTCGCCACCATCTACTTTAATCGCATTGACGATATTCGCTTTGTTGATTGTGTTGCTGTTTGGTGCGACTTGTTTAACCTTTTTCACTTCTAGGAAATGATCTTTTTTCCCCTAAAGAAGCAGCACGTTGACATGCTTCACTTTTGGAGGTCAGAACCCGATCCATGTTGTTTCTTTCGCCTACCCACACTTGTTGATTCCTGCCAGCGCAGTTCATAGTTTCGTCTCAGGGGCCGGAGTGGGCTGAGCTGCATTGAGCGCCAAGTGTGTAGGAATAGATATATACATATATAATCCGTTTGGAATCCATGCTGTCAATTCCAGGCACCCCTTTTCGAAGGAAACTGGAGAAAGAAAGATAACGGCCACGGAAAGCACCATGTTTGACACACACACTCACACACACACACACACTTCTTGCTTTTCTCAGATGGGTTCAAACTTGTAACAAATGATGGGTTCTCGGATGCGAAGGACGTGTTGTTTTTTCGCCTTTCTTGGATTTCGTGGGGAGGACTTCTACGGCGCAGCGCTCAAGGGGAATTGGCAGTTCTCCGAGAGCGTGGCCTACCTCCGCGAGCTTGGCGCTTTGGATGAGCCCCTCGGCGGGCGGAGTCCGGGGAGTCTTGCGGCGCCGGGGGCGAATGAGGCTGACTCCTCGGTTGCTGGTTTCCTGATTGCTTTATGGATCCTTTCAGGCTTGGAATTGTTGCGGTTTGGGAGGAGTTTGGGTTTTCTTGGTTCGGTGTTTCGGCATCGGACAACTATGGGATTTCACTGGATGCCTCCTTTGCATAGAGTGGAGCAACTTCTTCAATTCGGGATTCAGTGGGAAGGAGGGCCCTGTTGCTTTACCCTGAGAGGTCTCAATAGCCTCACTTAACCCCGCGTATTTTCTGTAAAGGTCAACAACAATTTCGCTAGCTCCCAAATCAAAAGGTCGGTCTCCAAAGCTCCAGAGAGCATCGGCTTTTCACCACCAGGGGTTAAATATATTTGTGACCCTTACCTCCCAAACAACACAGTACTCATCTTGAGAATGGGTCCCAGGCATTTTCGGGTTAGACTTTGATGTGTGGCACTTGCTTGGATCTTTGCACCTTTCCACTTTTGGGAGACACCTGTGTGTTGCCCGTATATTTAGCTTTTCGCCGGGGCCACAGCCACCAAGATGAATTGTTCAGGTTCTTTGCCGAAGTTCCCAGGTCGGACCCGGCCAACCTGGCTGTTTTGATCCCCAACTACGTGAACTCCCAGTCCAACTGCGTGGCATCCTCCTCCATCTACTCTGTGTGCTGCATCAACGAGTGCGAGGCAAGCGCGTGCGCTCGGGATCGGACGCAATTGTTTGTGGGCACTGCAGAAAAGCCTATGTGTTTGGTTGTTTGTTTGTTTGTTTGTTTGTTTGTTTGCTTGCTTGCTTGCTTGCTTGCTTGCTTGCTTGCTTGCTGATTGATTGATTGATTGATTGATTGATTGATTGATTGATTGATTGATTGATTGATTGATTGATTGATTGATTGATTGATTGATTGATTGATTGATTGATTGATTGATTGATTGATTGATTGATTGATTGATTGATTGATTGATTGATTGATTGATTGATTGATTGATTGATTGATTGATTGATTGATTGATTGATTGATTGATTGATTGATTGATTGATTGATTGATTGATTGATTGATTGATTGATTGATTGATTGATTGATTGATTGATTGATTGATTGATTGATTGATTGATTGATTGATTGATTGATTGATTGATTGATTGATTGATTGATTGATTGATTGATTGATTGATTGATTGATTGATTGATTGATTGATTGATTGATTGATTGATTGATTGATTGATTGATTGATTGATTGATTGATTGATTGATCGATCGATCGATTGATTGATTGATTGAATGACTGATTGATTGATTGATTGAATGACTGATTGTTTGATTGTTTGTTTGCTTGTGTGTTGGTTTGTTGTGTGTGTGTGTGTGTCAGTTATGGTTGTTTTTGTTTGTGTTTGTGATATATATGTTTTTCCCCAAGCAGTTTACTGTGAGGGGTTCTAAATTCATTTAAAGTGACTCGCCTATTGCAAAGACCTAGCCTGGATGCCTGGCACGGCTCTCTTGGTGGACGGGTTCATTTGTCTCCCTTTGTCTCCCTTCATTTGTCTCCCGTTGTCTCCCAGCCTGGATGCCTGGCACGGGGAACGGGTTCATTTGTCTCCCTTTGTCTCCCTTCATTTGTCTCGCGTTGTCTCTCAGCCTGGAGGCCTGGCGCGGCTCTCTTGGTGGACGGGTGCATTTGTCTCCCTTTGTCTCCGGATGGATTGATTTGTCTTCCGTTGTCTACCAGCCTATGTCTGGCACGGCTCTCCGGGCGGACAGCCCGTTGTCTCTCAGCCTGGAGGCGCGACGCGTTCATTTGTCTCCGTTTGTTTTTCCCCAAACGCCTACTAGCCTGGGTGCCTGGCACGGCTCTCTTGGTGGACGGGTTCATTTGTCTCCCTTTGTCTCCCTTCATTTGGTTGGCTTCGTTGAATGACGTTTTTTGTTGTCTCCCTTCATTTGTCGTTGTCTCCCAGCGTGGATGCCTGGCACGGCTTTGTTTCCCATCCGCACGGACGGACTCATTTGTCTCCCTTTGTTTGCTTTGCATTGTTTCCCGGCCTGCATGCCTGGCACCGTTTCTGAGACAAAGGGAGACAAATGAACCCGTCCACCAAGAGAGACGTGCCAGGCATCCAGGCTGAGACAACGGGAGACAAATGAAGGGAGACAAAGGGAGACAAATGAACCCGTCCACCAAGAGATGAAGGGAGAGAAGCCATGCCAGACATCCAAGCTGGGAGACATCGCAAGACAAATGAATCCGTCCACCCCGAGAGCCGTGCCAGGCATCCAGGCTGGAACGGAAAACAAATGAATCCGTCCACCCAAAACAAAAAGAGAAAGGGGGACAAATGAGCCCGTCCACCCAGAGAGCCGTGCCAGGCATGCGGGCTGGGAAACAACAAGAGACAAGTGAAGGGAGAGGACGGAAGACAAATGAATCCGTCCACCCAACTAGCCGTGCCAGACAAATGTAAGGACAAAGGAAGCCTATCCGCCCGAAATCCAGGCTGGGAGACAACAGGGAGACAAAGAGGGAGCCGTCCACCCAGAGAGCCGGCTCTTTGAGTAGACGGGTTCTTTTGTCTCGCTTTGTCTCCCTTATTTTGTCTCCCGTTGTCGCCCAGCCTGGATGTCTGGCACGGTTCTCTGGGTGGACGAGTTCATTTCTCCCGGCCCGTGAGAGTGGTACCGGTTGTCTCCCAGCCTGGATGCCTGTCACGGCTCTGTGGGTGGACGGGTCTCCCAGCCTCGATGCCTGGCACGGCTTTGCGGTGTATTCCGCGGGCACGCATGTGTGTTTGTGGATCAGAAACGCGTGTTTGAGCGCGCGCATGCTCCAAGTGAATGATTGTGTGTTCTTGGTGTGTTCCAGCTGACCACATCGGCGCGTTCCAAGCGCCACGCGCTTTTTGCACGTGGCCACATGAGTGTGTTCCACGTGAGCACGTGTTTTCGTTTCAGGTGAAAGTATGCGATTGCTCTGATAGAACACATATGCGATCCGGTCAAAATTCTTAGTAAGGGAGTTTAGTCTACAGAGGCCACTGTCGCAGTCACTTTGTGCAGTTTTTCATTCACACAAAGCGGAGTCCTGCAAATGCCAATGGATTGCCCGCTTCCCGCTGGAGGCGCTAGGATGGCGCTTAGTTTGCGCTAGGGTCTTCGGTGATCTTGATTTCACAAGAGTTGGCGCGTGGGTTGCCGCGAGGGGCTTTGTGTGGCTTTCAAGGGTGTAATGTTGCAGTTCTTACTTAGTACTAAGAAGCCAGCCCGCACGTTTACCTTCATCTTACTTGTCAAATAAATACGGCGAACACGCGCTAGCCGCGCGCTAGCAAGGCGCTAGCGCAGTGGTCAGCTGTGACCGGTTCCCATTTACGCCTCAACCCAAAGTTGCTTCCTCTTTCCTCGCGTGCAATTATGATGGAGTGCGATTTGCTGGACAAAGGGGGGAAAAAACGGCTGAGGCAAGAAGGCAGGGATGCCTTGTGCCGAGCGTACGGAAGAATTTGGTGGCGTATTTGCCTGCGAAAGCAAATGCTTCACTCAATCGATACGAAGAGTTGCCACAATACAATAGAAGCACTAGATTGCCCGATACGGAAGACACTGTGCAGCTATACGAAAAAGAAGCGCAATACGCCGGAAAGCTTTTGCTAAGCTGAAGCCTGTACATGCTGGAGACGCATCCGATTCTGGTAGTGCTAGCAGTAGTAGCAGCAGCCGCAGCAGCAGGCTCGCTCGCTAGCAACTATTTTCCTACTTGGAACATGCGTATAAAACACAGGCGTTGTTCAAGGCAGAGCCCGTGGAATAGCGCCTCACAGCCGGCTTCGGGAGCTTGATTTATGTGTCGCCCAGGCGTGCAGAAAATGTAAGTTCCATGCGAACACATCTTTGTTGTCCAGGTGAATGCATGTGTGTTGCACATTTGTGTTGCACATGTTTCTCCACATGTGCACATCCGTGTGTTCCATGTGTACACAGAGGTGTGCTACAAGTCAACACAGAAGTTTATTCTGGTTAAACATGTTTGTGTGATCCAGGTCTGCGCCAGTGTTACACTTGAACACAAATGCCTGTTCCAAGTAAGCGCATGTAGGGTTCCAGGTCAACACAAATGTGTGTTGCAGGTGAACAGAAATGTGCTTTCCAGACATACACACATATGTGATCATATGTGTTCCAGGTGTACGCATGTGTGTGCGAGCACGCGCCCGCGTGTGTGTGTGTGTGTGTGTGTGTGTGTCTGTGTGTGTCTGTGTGTGTTTGTGCGTGTTCCGGGTGCGTGTATATGTGTGTGTTCGTGTGTACACATATATGTGTTTAACACGTACACATATGTGTGTTCACGTGTACACATATGCGTGTCGCACGTGTACACATATGTGTGTTCACGTGTATACACATGTGTGTGCCTGCTCCGCGTGCACATGTATGTGTGTTCACGTGTACACATGTGTGTTCCCGAGTGCGCGCACGTGCGTGCCAACTGGACATGTTTGTGTTCCAGGAGAAAATATGTTTGTCATCAGATGAACACGTGTGTGTGTGTCTGCTCCGTGTGCACATGTGTGCGTGTGTGTGTGTGTGTGTGTTCGTTTGTGCACATACGTGTGTTCCAATTGGACACGTGTTTGTGTTTCAGATGATTACATGTTTCTTTTCAGATGAACGCACGTGTGTGTGTTCCGGGTGCACACACATATATATATATATATATATATAAATATGTGTGTGTGTGTGTGCGCACGTGTACACATATGTGTTTGCCACGTGTACACAGACGCGTGTTCACGTGTACGCACTTGTGTGGTCCAATTAGATACGTGTTTGTGTTCCAGGAGAACACGTGTTTGTTATCAGATGAACACTCGGGTGTGTCTGTGTTTTCCGCGTGCACATAAATGTGTGTGTTCACGTGTGCAGTACACATTTATGTGTTTCACACGTGTGCGCATGTGTGTGTTCACGTGTGCACATGTGTGTCTCCCACGTGTACACATGTGTGTGTTCACGTGTGCACACATGTGTGTTCCAATTGGACACGTGTTTGTGTTCCAGGTGAACACATGATTGTTTTCAGATGAACACTCATGTGTGTGTGTTCCGGGTGCACATACATGTGTGTGTTCACGTGTACGCAAATGTGTGTTCCACATGTGCACATATGTGTGTTCACGTGTGCACACATGTGTGTTCCAATTGGACTTGCGTTCGGGGAGAACACATGTTTGCTATCAGATGAACACGTGCGTGCGTCTGCTCCGCGTGCACATGTGTGTGTGTTGACGTGTGCACATATGCGTGTTCACGTGTACACATGTGTGTGTTCCACGTGTACGCACATGTGTGTTCCAATTGGACACGTGCTAGATGTGTGATCCACGTGAACACATTAGTATGTTCTAGGTGAACTTTTTTTGGCATCTGACGACATATTTGCTGTCGAGGTGTGCACATGGATGTGCTTTCAGAAAACGCATGGTTGTTTTCGAGGTGCGCTTTAGGTGAGCATGTATGTTCGCTCACGTGTGCACATATGTGTGTTCCACGTGTACACACACGTGCGCTTTTATTGCACACGCTCGGTGTTCCTGAATATTTGTGGTCCAGTGGTATACATATTTGTTTCCCACGTGTACACATGTGTGCTTTAATTGCACGTGAGTGTGTTCCAGGTGAACACATGTGTGTTCCACGTGTACACACATGTGTGTTCTGAATTGGACACGCGTTTCATTGTGTTCCAAGTGAACACACATGTGCGTTCCACGTGAACACATTTGCGTGTCGTAGGTGAACACATATGTGTGTTCCCTGTGTACACATGTGTGTGTGTGCTTTCCAAGAAGCACATGTTTGTTTTCCAGCTCAACACATTTATGCGTGTGCCGCAGGTGAATGTACTTTGGTGCATTTTGCTTGTATGTTAGAACTTTAACTTTTTGCCAACTAGTGGGTTTTCCATTCAAGTGTATATGTGTGTGTTCACGGGTGCACATCTGCGCGTGCCGTGTGTACTGTTTCAGTCGTATACATATGTGTCACATGTGTGTCTGAGTTGGACATGTGTGTCTGAACTGCCCATGTGACCGCGCACTTGCGCAACCGCACTTGCGTTCAAAGGCGCGCGCACTCGCCCGTTATCGCACGCGCTTGCCAAACCTCAGTTCTGGCGCGGTGCTGGAGCGCGAAGCACGCCAGCAACACACGTGCAGCAACGCAACGCGTGCCAGGTTCACGACTGCATCATCTTGATTCATCCGTGTTGAAGCGCAGAAAGCCATAAGCTGTTGGCATGTTTGTGCTTGCCAGTCAGTCCTCAACTGTTTGGGGTCTCTGCTGGTGTAATTTTGATTGATTTCTTGCTTGCTTGCTTGCTTGCTTGATTCACTGGTTGATTGCTTGATTGCTTGCTTGCTTGAATGATTGACTGGTTGGTTGATTGACTGATTGACTGATTGATTGATTGATTGATTGATTGATTGATTGATTGATTGATTGATTGATTGATTGATTGATTGATTGATTGATTGATTGATTCGAT
>CAUJNA010003441.1:373518-498518 GCA_963377175.1 Effrenium voratum
ATAAAATAACAAATGCAGGTGTGGAAGTGAAGTAACCGTTCGTGTGGAACTTGAAGCAAGGCTGGTCTTGGTGTGACCAAATGGCCCTATCCTTCAGAGCAAAGTGTTTTTCCATTTCGAGCACCAGGCAGGATTTCTTTCAATCTTCCCCAAATTGGAGGTCAAAACCAAGAGCCCAAGAACCGGATTTCTGTATTTTCCCCCATTTTGCCAAGGCCAAGCCCAAGAACCCTGCGAATTCATGCGGGTCACACCCCACTGGGTTCGACCCAGGCGAGCCCGGGCCAGCTGCTGCAGCTGGTGGCCCACCTGCCCTCGAACACCCAGAAGGCGCCGCGCACGCCCGGACGCCCGGGGCCGATCAACGGCTCACACGCACCGGGGCCGGTCACACGGATGGGGCCTCGGGTGCCAATAAGGGCCTCGATCCAGCTGGGTGCTTTGATTTCTTGTCGAAAAATGGTTCAGCTAGGTGCTTGTTTCAGAATACAGTGGCGGATGTTCAAGCTGCATCAGGAGCCATTCCCATATTGTTAAGAGGACAACATGGGTCGAGAAGGGCGGTGAACCCTAGAGTTTTTGGCAAGGAATTTCTGATTGAGGATCACACATGGTGCGACGTGGTGGTTTCCGAGAAGTGATTTTCGGGCCGCACGTGGCGAGAGTTAACCATAGTGCCACCAGTTAAGACGGGGTTGGGTTGGATTCCGGCTTGAACAGATCAGTCATTTCTAGAGGCTAGGTCGGGCTGAGTGGTAGTTGTATTGTAATGCATAGCTTTTGTGATTTGGCAGTGTGCCAACATGTTTAAGAGGGCGGGTGTTTGGAAGGACTCAACATGAAGCCAACCAACCATTTTGGAACGTTTCCAGACGTCATTTTTTTCAAGTTAGAAAGGTTTTGAAGGACTTTTTTGTTTGTTCCTTTTTACATTCTACTATAACTAAACGATGAGATTGACGAACAACTGACTAAGTACAGAAAAGAAGCAAATCAATTCCTAAAACAACAAGTAAGCTGCACATATATATATATATATAATTATATATTATATATATTATATTATTATGCAATATGTTGTAGATAGGTAGATAGGTAGGAAGATAGCTATAAGCGTCTTCCTTTGTGGAGGTTTGTCGTTCCTTCGTGGCTTTCCGAGGCTCCCGGCGAGCCTTGGGGAGCGCCTGCAGCAAGTGGCTACGCACCACGGGGGGATGGTGCCTTTGCCCGGGCCTTGTAAGGGAAGGAGAGTTGGGGAAGTTGCTCTTGAATAAGGGATCCACATGTGCACTTCACAATTGGCTTCGATTGCTTTTTTCAGGTCGGTTTACGTTTCAACTCAGCTCATTGACCAGCAAAGCATCCTATTCTGATGACCCTGGTCGCGGCTCATGCCTTTTGAGTCTGAGCCTTCCTCTTAATCCGAAGCCCTGTGTGAGAGCCCTTCAACCCGTTCCCACTCTGAAGATTTCTTTTCTCCTGGCAATTTCCCGAAAGGCGGCATCCTTGGAAGGACTTGGGAAGTATGGCTGGAACTATAGGTCACCAAAGAAAGCCAACTAGTAAACCCTGGAGGGCTAGAGGTATTACATCCTGGTTGCCCACTGCATCTGCCATTAGTCCAACACCTGAATAAGAATTGCACCCCCACATAAAGGACCATGGCAAATCGCCTGCGTTTTACCCCCGAGCGATTTGCACAAAATAGGCAGAAAGCATCCGAGTGCTTCCACTTCAATACCCCATGTATTTCGGTGGGTCCCGAGTCCGAGTCTTCCCTTCCACGTGTTGTTTTTGGGGGTGAGCGGACTACGTGGCTGGGGGGGGTCAAGCAAGAAATCTGGAAGGCTCCGAAGGGTTTCATTTTGTTTACATGAGTTATGTGGCTCTGCTTCAGCGCTTGAGGCATGGCCGGCTCTTTGCCCAGTGGTTGCACCACGCCTATCCCCGGGAGTGCAGAGCCGAGCCTGCCGGGGTTGGGGTTGGTGATTCGGTCAAATTATCAGTAAACTATGGCCCACCCAGGAGGGACATCGGGCACGAGCTCAAAATTTCTCCACAAAAAAGCAGAAGACTCAGTATTTGGCCTCCGCATGTTGGCACACATTGCCTACATGGCAATTGTGGGCAACCCATAGGGGTCTATATGGTTTGCCTCAAATGGGGGGATGTCTGAAACACTTGATTTTCTTATGTCAGCCTTTCGAAACCAACCAACTGCGGGTTTCCCTGAAGAAAACGGCACGTCCACATCCGCGATCGGATCCGCGGGGGAATCGGGGCAACACAAGTCGAGGCTTGGCATCCTCTCCGAGTCTCCCGGCATCGGCGTATATCGGTGTAATGGCACTGTTTGGAACCCAATTGTTGACACGTGCTGCGAAAGGTCCGAAGGTTCACGATCTTGTCTTCAATTGGCAGAGCCGCATGCGTGGATGGGACGACCCTCAGAAAACCCTTGAGCATCGTGGCGACCTGAAGTTCAGAAGTTTCGGCTACTGCGACCGGCTTCTTTTTATATTTTGCACCGTCTCTCGGGGCAAGGCGAAGGCAACCAGCACGCGGCTTGTCTTCGGCACAGGCGGCTCAAATCGATGTGGTACTCCACTGCAAGCCATCACGTCGAACTTGGAAGTAAACAACTGGTCACTCGGAGGAATCGCTACTCCCAGAGGTCCCTCAAACAGCCCATCAATGGCAACGTCGTGCAAAGGTGTACTCTGCGGTGGTGCCCAATTTTCGGGGTGGCCATACCCCATTTTTACCATGTGTGTGTCTCAAGATAGGAGAACGCCAACAACAGTGGTTTCCTGTGGGATTCGTTGGATCCTTTTAAAGCCATTCTAAAAACCTACGGGGGATGCACAGTAGTTTGGGCAGGGGTACAGCCATTGAGCAGAATCTCCAGGCGAATCTTGAGGAAGTTGTGTATTTGTCCTACTGCCTGTACAAGCTTAACGTGGAACCCCCCCAAAAGTAGGGTCAATTCCCAAAAGGATTGGCCAAGAACAGAAAGCGAAGCTACAGCAGAGCACAAGAAACGGTGGCCAGCTTCTGGCCGCTAAGATGTTCGCCTTCTTGGCCACAAGGGGATTTGGGGCATGTACACTTCGTGGGAATCTGCCGGTTTGAGTTGGGGGGTAGTCCAGGGATGCTGTAGAAGGTATCAGCATGCCGAAACCAACCTCTGCTTAACTGAAACTCTGGTCACTACTAAGAAAGCCAGCCCTTTTCCTGGTGGGCCAAATCTGCATAAAACACAGGCCAAAGAAGCAGCAAATTTAGAATTGCTCCATGGCAGTGTCGCTCGATGGACCAAAGCAACCAGCAACCCTACAGAATTGCTCTTTGGCAGTGCCGTTTGGTTGGATGGAAATATATGCGTTTTCGCAGGGGCACTGGCCATTACAAAGAGACCCCTTTTCTTCTGGTGGGTGAAATCTGCGTCGAACACAGGCCTGAGCAAGCAGCAACAACTCGTTGGCAGCGTTGTTCGATTGGCAACTGCTTTGGAGTGTCCTTTGTTGTTTTGCAGCGCCTGTGTGCAGCCATGAACATTTGTTTGGCTCGGCGTCCGCTAGTTTGTTCCGTTGTATTTTTTGCGCCGCACTTGTTGAGTACAGAGAACGGAGAGGGACGGAGAGGGGGAACACATGCTTTGCAACAACTCCCCAACCCAACTTCCTGTAGATTCTCCAAGAAGCTCAACTTTGACAGCTTCGACTGACAGATGTGAGGCACTGGGGGGGGGGGGGGGGGGAATTTGCACAGGTGCCCGTACCCACACCTGGCGGGCAAGACCAACCCCATGACGGCGGATGAATGGATGCAGGCAGGCGAAAACTTTCTGAGCAGCTTCCATTCGGCTTGCGACAGAGACTCTCCAGGTGCCATTGGGCAAGGCAATCGTCTTAAGCTGGACAAAAGAAAGCAAGAGCAGCAGCTCTCCTGGCGAAAAAAAAGCGGCACCCCATTCTTCGGTTCCTAGAGCAACTTCTCGGTCTTCCAGTTCTCAGGTTCCATGTTTGGAGGGAAGGGTTGGCCTTTGCTCAGCGGGTGCAGGCGCTTGCTCGAGGGACCCGCTTCACTTTTCCCAGAAAGGTTCCTTTGATTCCTAGGGCAAGTCTTTGTTGCCCCAAAAGAACCCTTTGGAAGCACATGGCTTTTTCATACCTACAAAAGGTGATCGACCTTCAGGCTTGGAGCAACCCAAGGTTCACAGAGCTTTTCCCAAGATGGGGGAGGCCTTGCTTTCCTCCTTGCAGGGCCGGCGACGAGTGTCGTGACGGTCGTCAACTTGTCCAGAGGGTTGCCCCTTTCAAGTTATGAAGCTAGCATTGCTTCCGCGACTTCTCATGTTACTTAGCGGTTCCCCAGTCATTCCCTCAGACTCAGACTTTTGGCATAAGTCTTAGCTGTTAGTTGGATTTCTAACCTATCCCGCCTATCCGCAAAGTTCGACTTCTAGTCAGGGATCAACGAAACGAACCGCTAAGGTTAAACGGGCACCCGTTGAACGGGCTCTAATTGTAAACGCTTCGCGTTGCCCGCCTGGGCCAGTCCGCTTTTGGCTGGCTTTGAGGTATATACTGTGTTTTAGTTTGCCTTGAAGTGTTGTTAGAGTGGGTGAGTCAGTGCCGAAATGACTGAGCTGGTTTCCCCCTCAGAGGCTGGGTGCATGTCCGCGCGTTTTCACATGGCTTCAAGGGCCAGAACGAGAGCTGCAGAGAGAGTGGCAAAATGGCAGTAGGCTTGCGCCCAGCGAAGGTGCAAATTTCTAGGGAATTTGATTGCTGTAGGCCACAAGCAAGCGGGGATTGTTTTTTGAACTTTTCCAAACCCCCTATTTGCCACCCGGCGTGCATGTATGTCCATGTTTGAGTGGCCTTCGGTTTGAATTTTTGAGGCTCCTTGCCGCCAGGTGAAGGGGCAGAGCGTGTCCGCCACCAAGGACGAGATGAAGCGCGTGATCGCGCAGGCGATTCGAGAAAGAGAGAGAGAGAGAGAGACAGAGAGAGAGAGAGAGAGAGAGAGAGAGGGAGAGAGCCCAGGTCAAAATGTTCTGGCAACAATAGCAGCATGTTCTTGTTAGTGGGACACATACACGTGGTCCAAAAAAGTCAAACATTTCAACTTCCAAACAGAAGCCAAGGCTTGCAACTTAGCAACCGGTTTGAAGATTGAAAAGGAAGCCCGAGGCTGGGTCTCAATCTCGAAGTAGGTGACCCCCTAGCAAATCTGTTTGAATTTCTGTGTGATCCAACCCCAAATGAGGGCCTAAATCATTGAACATCACAGGGACACAACCAGCAACATCAGGATATCACCGGGACAGCTTTCTATGTCGAATTATTCGGCCCTGCCATGTTCGCAAGGTTTAGCATGTTTAGCCCCTCATATGTAGGAAGGGGGGCGTCAGGTCACCCCCCGTTCAGCTGCCCCACCTTGTGTCCTGGGACAAACCCTTGCAAACGGTTGGGATCCTTGCAAAAGCCAATCAAAACAGGTTCGTGCCTCCTCAGATTCGTGTTTGGCGGCTTGAATGGACCCAGAAAAACCTTCCCGCGCCATGAAGGTGGATGATAGTTTGCCCAGTGGAGATGGGTGCTCTGTAGCAGCGAGGCTGGACGGCCACGCTCAGCGAGGCTGGCTTGAAAGATGGGATCCTTTGGCTTGAAAGATGGGATCCACTAGGAAGGCTTTCGCTCTTCATGGCTGCGGTGAGGTTGTGACCTGGAATGATCTGAAATATGGCGGAGACCGCACCAGGTGCAAGAGCAGCTGAGGAACGTCCAGCACATTTAGGCAACTGAGAGTGCTTTTGCTGCCAGTCTTGAATCTGGGGGTGTTGTGGCTTGGGGTGATCCAGCATACGGCGGAGACTGCAGCCAGTGCAAGGGCAGCTGAGGAATGTCCAGCGCATGCAAGCAATTGCCCTTGGTGGCTTTGCTGTCATTCTTGAATCTGGGGCTGTTGTGACCTGGGGTGCGGCGGAGACAGCAGCCAGGTGCAAGAGGGTTCATGGTTGGTCCGTGCACGTCGAAAGCGCGTCGAGCCCTCTAACTCGTTATCTGCAGACCCTTACGATGCGGGTCTGGTCTGTGCACGGCGGGCCCTTACTCTGCAGACCCAGCGCCTTCCTGGTCTTTGTTGGGGCTTCCTGGTCTTTGCTCAACGCCTAACCCGGTCTTTGGGTCGTTGGGGGCCTTCCCGTTCTTTCACCAGGGGCCTTGCCGGTCTTTGCTAGGCGCCTTCCTGATCTTTTGCGGGGGCCTTCTCGGCCACTCCGGTCTTTCGCCCGGGGCCTTGCCCGGGGCCTTCTCCGGCTTGCCGCCCCAGCAAAAGACCGGGAAGGCGCGAGCAAAAGACCGGGGAGGCCCCAGCGCAAGACTGGGAAGGTGCAGACAGCCCGGTCTTTCGCCTAGCGCCTTCCCGGGCTTTTGCCGGGGCCAAAGACTGGGCAGGCGAAGCCAGGAAAGCGGCCAGGCAAACACCGGGAAGGCGCCGGGGGCCCGGCATGGCCCACGATTTAGCACCAAACGCACAGGGTGCGTTTGTCGCAAGCGCACTGCTTGCGCTAGAAAAACGCTGCTCGGCGCCTTCCCAATCTTTGCTCTGTATAAACACGTTGTGACTAAAAGGCAATCCTGGTACCAAAAGTCCAGGGGCTTCGGGCGTTCAATCGCCCTTGCGCCAGGCTGTGGCGCAGCCGAAGGAGCAGGAGCTGCCATGGGTGCATCAGGCAGGAAACCGAGATCCTGGTTGTTTTTCCAGGAATGGGGAGGCAAGAGTCTGAATAGAAGGGATTCTGATGGAAGGGTTCTTAGAATCTTTCGGGGGGAAGGTCTGAACGTGTTTGCTTATTTGTGCAGTTGCTTAGAGTTAACCCATGGAGTCCCCGTGGGGCTTCTAAGAGCTTCGCAGAAGCTCATTGTTCATAGGTTTTCTCAGAAGGCTTCGGGTACAAGTGGCTTTGGCCGTCACAGACGCATTCCTAAGGCATTCTAGCGGTCTCGCAGATTCTGTCTGCATTCTGCTCGCAAGTATTTTTTTGCAGCTAGGAACACTCTAAGAAGCAACTGCTCGTCTGAGAAGGCACCCTGCAGACGCCACCTTGCGCCGACTCCTTTGGTTTTGCCTCGCATTTGGGTCGAAGTGCAACAGGTACGTACAGTCTGGGGTATGGCCAAACTCAAGGGATCCGTTTCGACTGGTTTCTACATGATTGCCCCCCAATTAACCAGTGACAATACGATTCGTCTTTGTTCCAGATGGTTTCCTGCAAGTTACAACCGCCGAACATGATGTGATCATTTCGAGGAGAAGCATAGTAGCTGATTCCAATGGACGATCAAGATATGGCTGGTTTTCAAGAGCAACAGGCTGAGTGGGGGGCAGCATCGAGAATCAACACACACATGAGCAACCAACATATTGTTATAGTTTGGGGAGACATCTGGGGCCCACCCACATTTGCATTTGTTTTGTCTGGGGCTCATATCATGCATCCAGGTTTCCTTGCAGTGCATTTTGGCTCCAGCACAGTCCACTGCTCCGGAACGGCAAAGAAAAGTAAATATTCGGCCTGGTTGTGGGAAACTTGGTTTTAGGTTACCAATTTCCGTACCAAGCGAACCCCTCTTTGAGGTGACCGAGGAGTCATGTTTGGATGGGAATCCTCCGTTGGCAACACAAGGGTGATGTCCACAGCCATGAAAAGCGGCATGCGGTGGGCAGTGCTGCTGGCTGCAGGTGCTGCAGTTGCATATGCCCAGCCCAGGAAGCAGAGCATTGAAGCACCAAAGTGGCTGGACGACGACGGCAAGGAGCTGTTCAACGAGATCGAGACACTCACTCCAGAGGTGAATTCAACTTTTGATATTTTGTCATTTGCTTTCCTGTTGCAGGGTCACTTAAAGGATACATTTGGCCCAAGTAGAAGCATTTTGATCAGCTGTTTTTGGATCCCTTTCTAAAGCAGGCGGTTTTTTGTTGTATCCTTCAAAGAACCCAGTGTGGTCCGTGTGTGGAACACTCGTATTTGCTTCTTTCCCCAGGTTCCCCCAAGCCTAAGGAATGACGACAAGACCTTCGGGGACCTCGCGTGCGAGTACCGAGAGAAGCTGCTTAAGGCCATGGCCGGCAAAGGCGATCCATCCGCCTCCAGCTATCGCGCCCGCACGCTTCTGGGGCTCGGCCTCTGCGAGGTGAGGAGAGAGACGCTTGGAGTGACCTGGGGCGGTTGAGTGAAGAGAAAGGCTTTTGTGATCGCGCGAGCTTCTGGAAAATTGGGGAGTAGGCCGCGGGCGAAGAACGGAATTTGCTGCGGTAACCTCTTTGGAGGGTGGTTTTACAGGGAACGAGAAGGCAAAACACAAGGTTGGGGATTCATGTCCACCAACCTTTTTGGAGGTGGTCTATATAGCCCTCAAACGCGGGGTGAACATGGAACCCCAGCCTTTTCTGGTGTCTTCGCAGATAAGCTTTCTTGCATATTTTTAAGGACTGAAGGTAAATAGAATCTGGCAATGTGTTTTTTGGTGTGCTCACTGGGGTTGGGCCCCCGTTTTGGGGCTTGCTTAAGCAGAAACTAAGAATGAATAGACGCCTTCCGCCGTTCACCTATTATGAGACACAGCCTTTGCTTCTTTCTTTTGCCTTTTTTTCGAATACCAAATTGGTTGCCCAGTTTGCCGCGGGCACAGCGTGTGTCTTTCTTTTTCGAGCCAGTTTTCCTTTAAATGGCAAGAACGGGCACCACTGAGGGTCATTGCCTTTCTTTTTGGGGGGGGTTTGCCAAGAAAACAATCAATTATCCCAGTTGCGACTTTAGGCACCCAGCAATTTTCTTGCTTTTTGCATTCTAGAGGGGTGGTTCCTTTGGTTACCTACTAGACTATACACGCAAATGGAATCAGAGGGATTCTCATTTTAGGTAGGTGACATCTTGTAATTCACCCAGTAAACCAAAAAGCTCCCTGCAAACGAAACCCAGCACCCACCACCCTAAGCCAACCAACCCTACACCAACCCAGAAAATAGGGGCAAGTGATTTTGGACGGTTCCCTTGGTTCCTATCGGAGATGGAACCGCACTATACTATTAGGCTGCATGGCTCCCGTTGCTGTGGCTGGAATCAGTCCATGATGGGAGAGAGCGTTTTGACTGTGCGCTCGTGGCAACCTGACTGGGTGTGAACTTTGATAGGGAACCCCCTGATTTGACAGGTTGGTGGACACACCCTCTGCTCTGCTCTACAATCATGGAAGTGGACAGGCAGTCTTCCAACACCCCCTCTGCCAGCTTCCGTGATTGGGAGGGTAGCTGCATGCCATGTTTGTCTCAAAATTAGGGGGACTCTGTGGATGGTTTTATGAAGCCAGCAGGAAACCAGGTACTCGGCTGGCCCACACAGACATAAATGATGTCCATGTCCAACCGCTGAGGAACTGGGCGATGGCCAAGAAGCGTCTGGAGAGCGCCATCTCCGAAATGAACGCCGCAGCCTCGGACAAAATGACCCCGGTTACTGAGTTAACGTTTGGGAACGTGGGTATCTAAGTTTGTCTCAAAATGGGGAAACCCCTCTAAACAGGTGCTATCCTTTTGGTTTCCTTTTTGAAAGCACGTTCTTGGCCCAAATCAAAATGATATGTTCAGATTTAACATCAAACATAGAGAGGATGTGCTCTTGTTTTCTGGGGTGATTCATCCAGCCTCCAGTGATTTGTTTGTGTTCTTGCCTTTTTTGGCGGGGGAGGAAGGGTGATCCAACCTCCAGTGAACTTCAATGGGAGAAAGGGCCATTTCACCTAGTTGATTTCGAAGGGACAAAAGAATCGCACCAGCGGACTTGGTGTGTGTCGAGGGTACCCTTTTCAGCGTCGAAAGGCTAAAGGTAGAGGAACACCACCCGATTCCGGGTCCACTTTGACAGGTTTCACATGGTTGTGTCTTTTTCGCTTAGGGCACCTTTTTCGGCTTGGCTCTGTTTTTCTACAGGGTTAGCAGGTGTCATGTCACGGGAAGCCGAAAGAAAGGAACTCGTTCCGAGTCTTCCCCTTGGAGGCAAAGCCAGGTTCACTTTGCCACCTTAAGAGTAAAGAGTGGGGTTCCTGCACCGAATCACCTACATTCGCCTACATTTTCAGTGTAGAGCGGCCATGTTTTTCCTCCAGCAGTTGTTGTCAAAAGGGTCCTCTGGGTTCTGGCAGTCCTCCTCAATGCTGGCTCGACAGTGACTTGCCCTTGGCAAGAACCAGGACTTCGCCAGCACCGAAATCCAGCAATCGAGTCTGCCTCAAAACAATCCGCCGGCAACAGTACGACTCCTTTTATAGAGATCTGTTTTCTTTTTCAATCTGCAGAGACAAATCAAGGCCTAGCGGGTGCCACCATGACTTAATGATCCAAGGCTCACAGGCAATGGAACTCAACCAGCCGCAAGGACGAAGCAGATGATGCTCGATCCCTGTGCGTGTACCCCTTGTTTCCTGTTGGCGTTGTGTTCTTGTTCAATCTAAAGAGGAGCAGAAGTGTCCGAAAATAGACTCAGCATCCATCCAATGGACTTGTTATGTTGCTTGCGTTTTCACCAAGTCCAAAGCATCACTGTCCAGGCAAATGCTTTATGGTATTTTGGGACCACCCAAAGCGTAGTGCTTTGTCCATGTCATTTTGAGTCGTTTGACAATGGTGAACCCCCCAAATGAGTCGTCGCGTTTTGGCGACCTTTAAACCAGCCCCAAAACGTTACCTTCGCACAAGAACAAACTCACTACTTACACACACACACACATCCAGGCACACAGACAGACACACACACACAGGCACCGACCCGCTCACACACACACACACCCACGCACGCTCGCACGCACGCACAAACACACAGAAAGGAGCATGTTTCCGATGATGTCCACCCCAAAACACCCAAATGGAGGGCAGGCTGGTCTTCACCGCAGTGGAATGTTTGCACTGCGTACTCCGCGCGGAGGCCCCCAGCGAGGATGCCATGCTGAAGAATCCGGATCTAGCGCCCCTCGCTCTGACGAAGCAGGCCAGCGACCTCATGACGCTGGGCGAGTCACAAAGTGCCGTTGTTCGATTTCTCAAACTTGGGCCCCTCAGAGGGGGCCCGCATGTGGAGGGGTTCTTAAATATTGTTCGGGCGTTTCCTTGAAAACCAACATTTAGAGAGTCACGTTCAGGATGTCGCTATAGACAAGGTCAAGCCGGAGGTTAGCCCCTTCAATTGGGAACGAGTCATGAGTTGTTCAGAGTGCGTCAAGGGAAACTGCAGGGGAGCCTTGTGGGTGTTGCTAGAAATGAATGACCCTTCCAATTGGCTGGTCTTTTAATAGCAGTAAATAATGAACTCTAAAGAAAGGGAGATTCAGTGGACGAAGAAATTCATGAAAACAAAAGTCCATAATCCAGATGAAATTGTGAGAAGGACTAAAAGAATACCACTGAATCTTGTTCTTCTTATCTTGAACCAGCTTGCATTGTATGCGAGAACCTGTCCAAGAGAAAGAGATGAATGACATGAAAGATAAACAGGATAAGCTTAGCTATAGAACGGATTTCGATTCGTCATCCTATCTTAGACCGCTTCTGGTGGTGAAGTGCGTTCTTCCCTGCATCCTTTCCATTGCAGCATTCACCTTGGGCATGCTATGCAATGAAAGATTTGAAATGATAAAGGTAAGGCAGCCTAAAGTGAAGTTACCAGGATAATATGCTTTCCTGCCTTTCATTCTAGCACTCTTCACTTGTGTTCCGGAATAGAGACTCGATCCAGAAGGGACGCCTGTATTTGGGCACCCTCACGTAGCATTGATGCAAATTGGTCAGACCTCACCCAGCACCAGAGAGCCCCCAAAGGGTTTGAGCTTTTCATTTTGTGTGGTCATTATGTGCATATATATATGTATCTATTTATACATGCCATGTCTAGATATAGGTGGTAAGATAGATACAAAGATAGATAGATAGATAGATAGACAGATAGATAGGTTGGTAGATAGATAGATAAATAGATAGATATATAGATATATAGATAGATAGTTTGGATTGCATTAGTTTCGATTGGACAGATTAGATCGCGTAGTTCGATTCGTTCGAGTGTTTCGATTAGATGGATTAGATGACTAGCTAGATGGATAGATAGATTAGAGTAGACTAGATTAGATTAGATAAATAGATAACCCTTGATACCTTAGACTCCCATACCTCAAATCTATCAGTGTTCCCAATCTTCCAAATCATCCCCTCAGGGGCAAACATGGACCACCATGTGAAGGCTATATACCTAATGCTCCAGGGTGACATTGCATTCTGTTGACGCCAAGTTCCCAGGTTCCACCCCATTGTTCCAGGGTTGCTTGGAATGCTGCCTTTCTTGGGGTCAATGGTTTTGGGGTAGTGGAGCCCCTCTCAACGAAGAGGAGCGTCCGATGTGCCAATGTAGTCTCTGGAGTGCCAATTGGTCTCTGGACAACAGGGTTGGGCCAACCTGTTGTCAAAGAAACTTTTGCGTTTCCGAGAAAAGGCACACCAGGGGGTTGTTTAGATTTGCCCAAACCTTCCTTTGAGGCCTTGTTGTTTGTTTGCACATTCTGAACGCTGAGGAAGAGGTTCGAGATCACGCAAGCGAGCACCCAGCTGCGAAGGTGCCGAGAGGTGCTGGAGAGGAACCTGAAGACGGTCCTCAAGAGGGTCCAGCAGCTTGCTTGCAAGTGTGTGTGTGTGTGTGTGTGCGGAGTGGCAGAAAACCCTGCCACCACAACAGTTTTCCGTAGCAGCAGGGGCAGGGGGGCGATGGTTCCTTTGGTGTGCATCGCCCAACGAAGACCGCACCATTGGATCGTGAAATCAGTCCAGGACGCTGGACTGACGTACCTGCCGTGATGCAACGTCCTTTTGGCCCCCTTGGTTGCGGCGCTGTTTGTGCTTCTTGTTCTTTCGGGTAACGTTTTCGACACTAGAGTGAAACCGAGTGTATTGCAAGCCGAATCCCACCCACTCGAGACTCATCAGTTGTACTCGAGACTCATCAGTTGTACTCGAAAGATTAGCACTCTCCATCTGGAGTTTAAGTGTGTACACCCCATTCGTGGGGAATCCTCGGGTGTACCCATTGTGTGACCCCGGGCCGGCTCTGTCGGAAAATTTGACCTCAACGTGCGTATCATAGAACAGCGGAATTTCACATTTAACCAGGAACGAGGTTTCACTAAAGGGAAGAAAGCCGTCAGATCATAGCGACGTCTCACCACAGTTGGTAGCTGACGATTTTCATTGCATACTTTGATTATTGGTTGAACTTGTTGTTCGTATCACTGCGGTTGTCGATTGCTGACTTGTATTTGCTTTGCCTTGTACATTTCGCTCGACCATTGCAGTTGAGGGCCGCGAACTTGCATTTCCATTGCTTTGCATGTTGTCGGGTCTGATTCTCTCAAGGTGGAAGTGCGCAAATTCGGATTCAGTTGCGTCACCATGTCTCGGCGTGATGATCGTGATAGATCCAGGACTCGACGCAGACGTGATCGGAGTCCGTCCCCTCAAGCTCACAAAGCACGCCGACGTGAGCACAATGACAACCAGGCCTCGGAGAACATGGATTGGAACAACTTGGTTTCATGGCAACACAACTCCGGCTACAACGCTGCTAACAACTTTCCGATGGTGCCTACCAATTTTCAATCGACTCACAATCCCACACAGCAATTCCAATACCCGGCGATCAACTACATGATGCCGATTCCTCCTGATCCCACGCCATCCAAGTTCATGCCACCAGTGATGCCACCACCGATCACTACTTCCCAACCCACACCTTCACCTGGACCTCCTGCAGCTCTACCGGTTCGTCCTCAGAAAGCCTGGCTTACTCCCTCGCCTGACTGGACACCTGGAGACGGCATGTTTGATGTCAACCAACTCTACAACTTCAGCCTGCCCATGACTGTTGCCAACACTCCACATGGCAACCTTCGCGACATGTCAGGCATGGATATTAGAGACGTACGCCTGGTTCAGGTTATCCACGGGGGCCTCACCAACTGGCTACTCAGGCCGTTTGCACACGGCCGATTCGTGACGTGGGAAGGATTTCGCACCCGCACTGAGGCCTTACTTTGGAGTACCTGCTCCAAATTACTACGAAGATCGCAGTCACTCAACCTGCTCACCCTGGAAAAGGACCTTGCCAACACGCTGGGTCTCAACATTGATGACTTCAATCAGCGCATCAAGGTCCACGACCATTTGGCCAACCTGGTACTTCAATTTCTTCAACAACATCACACCTCTCTCGCACCTGCCGCCCAGACCGATGACATGGTCAAGAAGTTCAATGATTTGAATCGTGCACATGAACTTCTCCAAGCTCAGTATTCTGCATCACTTCGCGCATCGACCTCGCCCACGATGACAAACCAGAAAGATGATGCAGAGTTGGTTACACCGCCACCGGTCAACCACACACCATCCTCTTCACCTGCCAGCTCCCTTCCCACAGCCAGCGCTGCCGCCCTGGATGGCAAGTCGTTTGATAGCGTGGTGCAACCTCGGATCATGCAGTCTCTTCACGGAGTGTCGTCACCACCGTCCAAACCGGCGGCGTCACAATTGCTCACCATGCACAGCACGCCGGATGAAGTTGTCAAGTACTACACATGGACCAGCGACCAACCTCGCCTTTTCCTCAAGCAAGCACCCACCACAACCACTTTGGCATCGCTGGTTAAGTGGGCCAATCACCCGTCCCGGCTCAACGGCAACAAGTCATTAGATTCTATGGCGGCGCAGCTTCTTCAGGCCAGGCAACGCATGCCGAAGGGCGATGCGCCCACACTCGGTGCAATGGCAGCATCATGGGGTCTTGAACCCGGGTACCTCACCAAACTCACTGAGAAGGCATTGAGTCACCTCATCGTGACCGCTCGCCTGCTCTGTGGATGAGAAGGCATCATGACGACCTTCGTTCTCATATGAGCCCGGAGCGGCAACAATGTCACGGATGAGTCCAGGTGAAAACTCGTCCGTCAAGTGTTTGCGTTGCACATGATTGATCTTGTACTTGCTTGTTCTTGCATTGCCTCTTGTGTGATTGTCTGTGATGCTTGTATTCATGTCGCCGCCTTGTGGTAGATTCCGTTGGTTGCATCTCACCATGTTGGATGAACTTCGCCACTGCGGAATCTATGATGATGTTGCACAATGGCAGTCGCTGGAAGACCTTCTGCACTCGTTGACCATATTCTCGACGTGCTGGCATTACTGTTTCCCTGGACTACCACCACCGTCGATTCCAATTGAGGAGTACGAATCCATCACACAATTGCCGTGGCTGGGTCTCATCATCGAGGTCTTAGTTGTGGTCCGGATCGCCCTCCAGATTCCGAATTGCGCTATGTCCAGCTCTCAGCACACCGTGGCCAACAGGTACGAAATTCACAGATGTCGGTGCGCTGCATATTTATTGATCAGTTTCTTACAACGTCTCATTTCGCAGGATCACGGCTACTTCCCGCCGTTCTTCGAAGTCCTTCACTTCTACAAGACTTCTCTCTTGTGTGAAATCATGCACTCAACTTTTGCTGACACGCGACATCTACGCTCATTGCGGGCACGATTTCCTGACCTCTACGACTTCATACATGATCCAGGTCATCACCAACAACCATGCGTCTACATTCGACTTTCCCCATGGCACACACCGTACTATGTTGGGGCGACTGATCAGGATGTTCTACGGCGCGAACACTCGCGCAGTCGCAAATTTCTACAACTAATTCGTGGACGGCATGCCTTCTTTGAACCGGCGCTTCACTACTGGAAACGGTCCAATAATTACTGGCTCTTCTGTGCTGTACCAGTGGAAATCAAACTTCCAGTTTCCTCGGTGTGGGTTCAAGAAAGCAAATGGCAATACCTGCTACGCCCGCATTTGAATGCGCCGTGGGTACACAGAATCTTGCGCAAGGTGGGCTTCCGGGAACATCTTGTAGATTTTCGACGCCACTCGTTGTCGTCTCCCACTTCCCTCGGCTTGCACAAGCGCTTTCGACGACGACTACATCCGGATCTCCAACGGCAACTACGACCTGACACCCTGGATGACATTCAAGCTCACTACTCGCTCCTCTATCAGCTGGGATCGAATACAGGAGCGTCGTTCCAAGTCATGCGTGATCTACTGTCAGCCGCTTTCCCTCCCACTCAGTTGTACTACTTATTGCGGCTCGCAGTCTTTGTCAACGAGCCCTTCCGCTCCAAGGCCCAGAAGCTCCTCGCCCAGGTACTGCGCAAACGACGGCTACAACCACCTACCACTTTAACGCAGCTACTCTTGCCACCCCTGCATGTCCAGAATTGGAAAGCTCTACGGGCACATGGTTACAAAGCTGGATTGCTTCTCATCGGGATCTGTTCCCGTCTCTTTTCATTCCAAAGATCCGGGTTGTGGAAACTCGCAGCGCCACATTGGGCGACAAGATATACAACTATCGCACATGGCAGCGCAAATGGGCGCCTGACACATCCTTTCCGTGTCGCTGTTTGGACATCGATGATAGCCATCTACACCGTGCACATGGTCACGCAGTAATGGTGGATGAGTTTTCTCGCATCAATGCGGACATTAACATTGAAATCATGGCCGCCTCAATGAAGGATCAGTTTTTCGGTGATGTCGACTTATTGCATCAACGTTTCGCCACACAACTTCGCAAACTTGCTCGCCGCTGGCATGTATATGGTTCCGGTCTGCTTTCAGATCTACAGCCAATTGTGACTCAGTTAATAGACACTCATCGGATCAACCTTCAAGATCGGGCTTATTGGTCATCGACATCGTTGCAACGCACTGTGGCTTCTTTGTCTTCGTGGGTAGTTATCCCGGCGGATCATTTTCCCTCCCGCGCACATGTGATGTGCCCGTCCCTGTTTGCCATATTGATGCGTAAGACATTCTGCACGGGGGATGTCTTCTCACTTTGCCGCGAATCCGCAGCATCATTTCGCTCTGAAGTGGTAACCACGATACCTTCTCTCCTACGTCAACGATACGCATGGGGACTTCGACTTCAAGCACCGTTGCCCACAGCGCGCATCCTCCCAAAGCCGACCAAGGACTGGCAGAAAGCTCGACCCATCATTTCATTCTTTCGCACATGGGCAGCTCCCTTCCTCACGGTCTTTGGTGCACTCATATTTGAACTCACCAAGGCGGCCTTCCCCGACATTGCAGGTCAACTCTCAGTACAAGAACTTATCCAGCAGCTGTGGGAAGCACTGTCAAAAGCAGACCCTGATGAGTACATCCACCTGGTGTCGCAAGACTTGTCAGGCTTCTTCACGTCCATTCCTACGGAACGATTCCATCAGGCGCTTCAAGTGCTTCTCCATCGATATGATCAAGTTGTTGGCCTTCGCGGTTCCTCGCAATGGTCCGTGTACGAAGTCAAGTCAGATCATCGACGCCGTATGTTCAAAGGAAAGTGGCGCCGACAAACCAAGATCCCTCGAATTTTTCGTGAACAAGATCTCCGGCACCTTCTGGACTTCGTCATTGACAACAGTCACTTCGAGATCAACGGATACTTGTTTCGCCAAGAACGAGGAGTCGCTATGGGATCACCAGCCGCGCCACCGTTGTGCAATTTGGTTGCTACGCTTGAAGATTTCTTCTGGCACCAAACCATGATTTCTCTGCGGTTTTGCATGCCCGACATTGGTGTGATTTGGCATGAGCGCTACGTCGACAATCGTTTCATTCTCCTTCGAGACTCAGCCCCACACTCACCCGTGCTCATGAACTTTCTTTCCCTGGAATTCTATCGCCCGCCAGTGATGCTTGAGGTTCAACATGATGACAAAGTTCTGTGTTACCGATGTGATTCTTCATCCAGAACTATCACTCCACAGCTACCTGATCATCCCTCCCAAATCAAAGGAATTCGGAGTGCCAATGATCGGATGTTCACTTATTCTTCTTGGTCTTCTCGCTCGTGGCTCATCATACGCGGTGCGCAACCGGCGGTTCAACAACAACATGGGCTCGACGCTCTCAAACGCCTTTATGAGGCCAAAGGTTTTGAATCTCACCTTCTGCGGGATGTTCGCCGTCGACTTGGGACAAAATCTGCATGTGAGCTTGTCCTTTTGTCTCCTCTTGTGCATGCTTGGGACTGCTGTTGTTGCATTGCGCTTTGTTTGCATGTAGCTGGCTCAGAACTATGGCGGAATATAGGGTTACTAGCACTCTGCGTTCGGATGGATCAATACAAACTACGAGCCGCGTGACGCTCGAGCACCTCCCCAACTTCATCAACGGCAATGAGATCCAAATGTTCATTCGGACTCACGGCATAGCACACCAGCAAAGTGTGCAATCCCACGGCTCGTCACGTGATGTACCAGCACTCACTGAGCAGCCCAGATCGCGTTCCCCCCGGTCACGAATTCCGCGGATCCAGCTCACACCGGGCCCGCAAGGGCATTCGGAAGAGGAAGAAGGTTGGGGTGAATGGAGGAGTGATGGCAGACGCGCCCAGAGTGATCAAAGGAGGCCACGTTCGCCTCCGTTTCCCCCTGCTCATGCCAGTCCTTCTGAGAACCGCGTCGCGCTGGTGCCTCTCACAGTTCGTCGGCAGGTGCCTGATTTGGGGGTTCATCGCTTCAAGCTACGCACTGGGTGTCGGATCGAGGAGATCGCCATCGAAGTGAATGACGTCCTCTACTACACCTTGCCTTCGATTGCTGCCTTGGTATTCCCTGAACCGGAGCTATTGAAGAAATCATGGGAGTCTGTCTACAGGAGCCTCATGCCCCACCGCCGTAGCATCATAGAAGATGAACAGCGGGTCATGTCCATTTCGGAGTTTCCGTTTGCTCAACCGCCACATGGAGTTCCGGGACGCTGGACGGAGCAAGTGCTCAAAGACATCTCGGACTACTTCCAGATCTCTCGGCGGTCTCTACCGCAGCAACTCATCGTCCAGCTCGGCATTTGCGAGGAGAAGTGGCCATATATCAGCAGAACCACGCGGACGTTTCACCATTTCTCCGCGGACAAAAAGAACTCGCAGAAGAACCTCTTTGGGATCATCTTCTCATTTGTGCCACGCCGATTGTTGCCGGACAAGCAGCGCACTCAATCGCAGTCCACATTTTTCTGGTCTCACAACACCAACATACAGGCTGCCATGCAAATCCTGCGTGATGACGAACTGATCCGACCTTCGAAGTGGCAAGAGCACCCTTCCCCCAATCGTGAATGCTCCAACTGGAACGAAGTCTGGTTGCCTCCGATGGGATTCTACTGCAGAGGCAGTCTCCAGTCTCAGGAAGCGGCAATCCAATCTGCAGCGCAGTTCGGTGGAATCCGGACGGACCGCCCTGTGTGCATTGTGGTGGCTCTGCTCGTCTCCGACAACAGCATTGCACTATACCCCGCGGCGGCGTGTACGCGGACATAGCAGCCTCCCACTACTATGACTGCATTCATGCCAAGGATGGCAGGTGGAAACTAAGATCTTCGATCGCAGTCCCCAGCTACATGGGCATCTTCTGGTGAACCAAGGTGGCATGCCATTACAATAGCGTTGCTCCTGACCCGAAGTGGTGCGCGCTTTGTTTTCGTGATATACATCATGACGCTCCTCTTCCGGAAAAACGCATTGAGTTGTCCGTGGCTCATGGTTGACTTTGATATTTCCTTTTGCGGTGTTGCTTGCATGATTGGTTGTTTACCTTCTGAATGCTTGCCGTCGCCGCTTTTAGTCATCACTGGTTGATTTGGCCCTGGTTGTCTTATCTTTCCGGGATTGTGATGGATCATGGGGATCTGCTACGCGATTGTCGGCACATGCTACTCGCTATGTCATCGCAGATCAGTTTACTTTTGGCTGGACTGCAGCGTCTTGAAGGCCAGCAGCGACATCCACAGCCGCCCCCACCGCCACCGATTCCGGAAGTTCACCCCCCGCCGCTGCCTCCGCCGTCCACGGCGCCACCGTACTTGCCAGCAACATCGGTCAGGCCTGACCACATGGCAACCCCAGTCACTCTTGTGGCCACCACGGATAGCCGTGCGGAGCACCCTGCTCACGTGCGCACGGTGAGTGTTAGCACCTCCTGGGAGCACAGACGAAGGCGAAGATCTAGACATCGAGAGCCGCACCGGAGACGATCCCGCAGCCATCATCGACGGCTTCCAGACCGTCCTGTTGCGGTTCCAGTGGTCCGACGTCATGCTCACACACCTAAGTATCCACCGGCGGTCAAAGCCATGCCGGCTTGCAGACCATCAGGTCTGTCTTATGAACGGTGACGGAGCAACAGTGACAAAAGTACCTCAGCGTTTGCTTCGTTCATGCTTCCATGCACCGTATCTCTGTCATGCCGCAGCATTATCGCTTTGCAGCTTTGCGTGAGTTGACCCTTTGGTTTGATCGGTTGCCATGCAGTTGTCAGCTGAGTTTGTGAACAACCTGGTGGCTGTGCTTAATGTTCTTGCATCCCAAGTTGCAACCGCTCTGGACACACTGAACTTTGCCTTGATGACGGAGCGTGGTCGTCCGACAGACACGGTGGTGACCCCGAGAGCACCAAGGAACTCCAGACATGGGTTGCGGCCCCGCATCATCACGGAGCTCGCTTCCTCTGACCGATCTCGTTCCCCCACACGCATTCGGGCTCGACCGGTGGACACGTCATCTACCTGGTACATACCGGCTTTGTCCCCGCCTCGAGCCGCGCATCGTGATGCTAGTGATCACAATCCTGGTACTCGGCCCGAATCGGTGTTGGATCGACTGCCACCGCCTCGTCCCCTTGCTCCTTTCGCGGCACACGGAGGACGAGAGCCAGGACAGACGACGCCCACGACGCCTGATTCGGATTCTGATGGTTCGGTACATCCGCATCCAGGTGCCTCGTCGTTCCGGCCGTCGCCGACGGTGGTTCATGGTCCTCGTGAACTTCTACAAGAATTTACCATTGCACTTCGCAATGCATACCGTGAACCTTTCACGGCATGGACACAGGGCGAGCTGGATGAAATGGTGAGACGGAAGAAAGATAAGGATTCCAGGCCCACCTATAAGACCATTGCGCGGTTTCTTCAGAAGCCGATTGAGGAAGTCAAGCAGGCATGGAAGGTCTATCAACAACTTGAGGCTCGCGGCTAGGAACATGCCCGGCAAATGCAGCGGCGACCATTGGTGGACCAAATGATGAGCGGCGGCGGTGTGTCCGGTTCGAGTTGTTGACCACATGATATTTGCTTGCTTGCACGTGACTCATTCTTGCTTGTCGTGTTGTGTGATGTCGTTGACATGCAGTGCTGTCTTGCCGGAGTTGCTCAAATCATGTCAGAACAAGTTGTACAGACGTACATTACCTGGACCCATGGAGCGCAGCCGACGTGGTTGCAATTTCATGGACCCGGTGCTCTACTCGACAGACCCATTCGGCTGACTACGTCGCCTCCGCCCCCGCCAAGTCTGCCATTGCTTCTTCCACCTCCTCCTCCACCACCACCACCACCACCGGTGATTTTACACCCACAGTTTATGCCCTCGGTACGCAGCCCTTCGATCTCAGCCCCTCGCGGACAATCCTGCCCTACCTCTTCGAAATCGCAGCGCACACGCCGCTCGATCTACAGCACTGACCCTTCCCGTGATGAAGTACCACGCAGTCCAGGGCGCTCGTCCAAGCGATCTCGGACGGCATCAGCTTCAGCGCCGCGGCGATCTCGACGACCCTTTACAGTGTTTTATTCCAAACGTGCTGGCCGTCCATCGCAACCCCCATCGGCAACATGCAAGCATTACTGTCACGCCATCCTGCGCCATGGACGGAAATGTCTTTCCCCTTGTGCTCGTAGACGACCAGGTCACTATCATTGCAGGTGTGCGCGACATCAAAGACAGTGAAAGCCAGGTGTCGGACATTTCAGACCTTGTTGCTCTGTTTCACCTTGTGTTTGAAAAGTTGCCTTGCTCCTCAGTGGATGTGTGCGGTTGGCCATGCATGTGTGTCCTTGCCGCAGACGTTCGATTGGTTTAGCAGTCGTGCAAGCCCGTATTGCTGCTATGAACCCCCAGTATTTCGAGTACCAGATCGATAGAGGAGTGGAATGGGTTCGAATTTACTCTCCGGGCATTTGGAGGCCCGTTCCTGAGGAGGCGCCAGTTCCGGACCCACTTCACGCTTCCACGTTTCGGGAGTGGCGCAGATCATATCACTTCCAAGTGTACTGGTCTGAAGACAGCACCGGAGGCACCACAATGGATCCTATAGCCACGCCCAGTTCCTATGTGTCCTATCACGTGTGGGAGTACCGAGACTGGCAAACGCGAGGGTACCAACGACTTGGACCTCCTGTCCAATCCATCGGACTCGCGATGCTCGCCAATGCAGACATCGAGTCCTCGGTGGGCTCGTCGGTACCGGATGGGGCGTGGCGGGAACCGTCACCGCCGCCATTCCATGATCCTTGGAATGATTCGGATTGACACTTCAGTAGCATGTTGGATAAAGATGCGGTTGTGCTTGCTTTGTATGTGAGTTCTCATTGGGTTGTCTTGCTTGGTGCTGTGCATGTTGTCTCTCTGTGTCCGCCGCTTTCCGTGAAAACCTTGAGCAGCTTGTCGGGCTGAAATGTTCAATAGTACGGTGCAGGGTGCAGCACGATGGGTCCTGCCTCGCTATTTTGACTATGACATCGTCAATGGGCCAGCAGGAACGAGGGTGGAATGGATTCGAATCTATGTACCGGGTCAGTGGCATCCGGTAGCCCCTGACACCCTGGGACCAGCCCCGGATGACCCGACCGACTATCGGGAATGGCGCAAGGTCTACCACTTCGAAGTGTACTGGCCCAGGGAAAGCACGGGCGGCACAACTACAAGCGCGGTTCTGCAACCGGTATCCTTCGCCACCTTCTACACTTGGTATTACAGGGACTGGGTCACCAGGGGGTACCAACGCCTGGGTCGTCCACATCCCAGCATAGCGAGGCCAGTTTTCGCTTCGGGTGCACCGGACCTCATGTGTGCTGGAATGACCTCCTCCTCGGCATCTCTTTTTCACATGATAGCTGATGCCCGTCCTCGTCCCCCTGGAGAGTCTGACTTTGATGTTGACGCCGCTCAGTGATACAAAAGTGGTCTTTTGCATTTTGATAGTTGATTTGCTTTTACTTGTTGTTGTCTGCAGCCGTACACCTATCGACTTGTCTTACCGTGGTTGCGGTGTCATGGCGTGGCTGGAATGGTGCCCGGATCCTCAACAACCAGATGCTCAGTGGGTCAAGATCTTTCATCAGGGACCATGGACGCCTCAAGAAGAACATGATGCTCCACCTCCTCCGCATACTTTTAGAGAATGGCGGGAGTTCTATGCTCCCAACCAGGACTCAGTCGAAGGGCAAGTCCAAGTCACTACGTGGTACAAACGAGACTGGGCCACTGAAGGCTATCGGAGAATCGCTGCCCCCCACGCTGGTCATGAATTTGATTCCATGTATCCCTCCGATCACCACAGCGTGGCCACGCAGTCTGCGGCATTGAGTATGTCACCGGAGCTGTTAGACGCGATTCTCAGGTCCTCGGATGCGGCTGATTTCTCCACTGAAGAACTGACTCGTCTCCAGGAGGGGATTTCTCAACAACTGACGGCCCGCGCACGTCAGGCTTCCCATCCTCATCAACCAGCACGTGCATCGCGTGGAAACACTCCGTCGGGGACGATTGGGGTCTCCGATCCCTACAGGCCCGTGAATCCGTCCGACAGCGGCCAAGACAAGATGAGGCCCGTCTTCGAGCTGACTGAAGACTAGACATGCATGAGCAGCACAGCGTACAAAATAAGGGTGGCCTCTACACTTGCATGATCTTGCTTTGCTGTTGTTTGAACATGGTTGTGCATGGTGCTTGTTTATCTACTAGCTGGATCGGAGCCCGTGACCATCCTTGCCTCTTGCCTCAACATGGACATCGATGAGTCCAAGCAGTATCCATGGCTCGAATATTCGGTCTGGCATGATCAGGAGTGGGTGCGGATATACACTCCGGGAAAACCTCAACGATGGCACCGTGGTGACACCGTACCTGATCTACCTGAAAATTCTTTTCGTGAATGGCAGCGGGTGACGGATCCTGATGCGCCAGTCCAGGCATGGGACATCCGTGACTGGCAACACCAAGGGTACCAGCGCATTCTGTCTCGGATTGAGTCCTTCGCAACTCACTATTCACATGATCAGACTCTTGGTCAAGGTCACAACTCCGATGCCGTTCAAGTTGAGGAGACCTTTACCTATGCCACTCCGTTTTCTCATGGTGATCGCCCGGCTGCTTCGCAGGTCGCTTCAGTCCTCTATGGCGACACTCGCAATGCTCAACGTTGTGATCTTTCGTTCCCGTCTTCTGAGCGGTTTAGGGCAGTGTCTCGCTCCCCTCGCCGTGGAGGATATTTTGGTCAACGATAGAGATTTGAGTTTGAGCATGTGATCTTCCTGCAGAAAAAGAGAAACCTCGCCCCTCGTAGAGGGGCGTGTGTGTGCGGAGTGGCAGAAAACCCTGCCACCACAACAGTTTTCCGTAGCAGCAGGGGCAGGGGGGCGATGGTTCCTTTGGTGTGCATCGCCCAACGAAGACCGCACCATTGGATCGTGAAATCAGTCCAGGACGCTGGACTGACGTACCTGCCGTGATGCAACGTCCTTTTGGCCCCCTTGGTTGCGGCGCTGTTTGTGCTCTTGTTCTTTCGGGTAACGTTTTCGACACTAGAGTGAAACCGAGTGTATTGCAAGCCGAATCCCACCCACTCGAGACTCATCAGTTGTACTCGAGACTCATCAGTTGTACTCGAAAGATTAGCACTCTCCATCTGGAGTTTAAGTGTGTGTTTTCCCTTTGTTCATGTTTGATTGTTTTGTGTCTAGGCTTCTATTTGTTTGTGCCCTTCAACTTGGACAGGGTTGCTGGAAGTTAATGCATTTTGGGCACCTTGAAAATCACATTTGCTAGCTGATGTATTGTTTGGGGAACTGCGTGGCAGCGGGGGTAAAAATGGGGGGGGTCCTTCCAACCTGTCCGAAGCACTCCGTGTATTGAACATGTACCCACAATTTTTCGCCAAATGGGTCAAATGTTGCCGTACACTGTGTGTGTTTTTCTTTTTTTGTTTGCTCTTTTTGTCCGGACTCCTATTTGTGTCCTTAACTCCAGAGTCTGGTCCTGTTTACGCCAACCAACAGAAGAAGACTGTCCTTTCTCTATCGGGAGCCCTTGGGCAAGTAAGAGCAGCCGACAAAGATGACACTTGCCCTCCCTCCAACAATCAGGGAAGCTGACAGGAGGGTCGTGGAAGACTACTTTGCTGGGGAAGCCACTCGTCCACTTCCATGATTGTTGGCAAGAGGGTAAGCAAAACACGTCGCATTGGACATGGTTGGCTCCGAGGCAGCAAATGAGCCAAAGCACTGGGCAGTCGGTGCCCTTAGACAAGCTGATAGAGGACGGGATGTTGTGTTCGGATTAGTCTTGGCCCGGGGATAGTACACCTCTGGTTGATTCATGGGCGCCCCCATTTTAGAGGGAATCCCATCATTTTTGGGGCAACCATCCACGTACTCATCCACCAGGTTGTTGAATGAATCCGGGGTCAACATTCATCCGGAGGACCCTACTGGTTGGAGGACTCCCAACCAAATGGATTAGTTCCCCACAAAAAGGGCAACCACTCCTGACTGTCTGACTACGGTCCTCTGCGTGAATCCAAAGTTCCCGAGTGTTTCTACATCAGGGGTCCCCCTTGATGGATGATTAGAAAGGGAAACCAAGAGCAAACTGACGATTCAGTTTTGGTGGTCTGCTACAGAAACAACTGGCTCCCGTAGAACTCTTGGACAGAATAAACGTCAGGCCGCCAGGGTTTCCGGCCCGGAGAAAGCCGATTCCCATTCCAGGCTTCCAAGGCGGGTATGTGCCAAAATAGGGATTTGGACCTCCCCCCCAAAAAAAAACACCAAAAAAACCAACAGGTACTTCCCTTATGCCTCAATGTAAGGCGTAAAGTTGTTGCTGCTGAAGCCAAACCTATCAAAGGGATTTGCCAGGACCGTTTTTTGTCAAGGGATCCCAAAAGGCCCCCCCCCCCCACCCAGACGGGGATTCCCTTCATTTTCCGGCTGAGAGGAGATCCCTGGCTACGGCAAGACCGGGCAGTTCCTGCCCACTCTTCTGCCCCAGGCGGGTTCGAAGCTGAGAAATGTGAATCCGACGCATTTGGGTGTGTCTTGTTTGGGCGGCACCCATTTTTCGGAATCTTAAAGGCGAACAAAAGGCAGAGTGCCAAGTTAGCGGGTCCTCCATTTAAGCACACCCATTCGGATGTTTCTAAAACTCGGGGAGTGTGTGTTTTGTTTTGTGCGGCATGTCTTTGTAAGATGGAGCATCCTACAGATGGTTGGCTTTCTGTTGCTTGCTCTTCAACCACCATGAATCGGGTTCCTCCAGAAGTAGGGAAGCACTTTTTTGGGTTCAGAATTGGGACCGATTCTTCCAAGCGGTTGGTGTCCGTTGGTGTCCTTCTGGACCCTGACGGCTCCCAGTCCAACTATGGATAGCAACCAAGGCCTTTTTTGGGGGGCCAATAGGGTTCCTTCGGGTGCTTTTGTGGGCCGGGGGGAGGGGCAGGGGGCCTCTTTCGAGGTTGCCCCTCTTGATGGTTCCGTGACAGTGGGAAAAGTTGTTTCACAGTTTGGGAGTAGCTGACCAACCCAAAGCCCTGCGTGTAGCTTTCCGCTGTGGTGCTTGGAGACTTGCCCCATGGTCACGTTGCGTCAGGGCACATGCTGTAGAGGGCCGTTGAGAGGCAATTCTTAGCCCTTACGTTGGGTTACGAAAGGGGTCCCTCTCTTAGTGGTTTTCCATGGATTATTGATTGGGAGTGGCCAACACTCCATGTTGAACAGCCCAGCTTTTGCCCTTACCGCCTTTGCTTGAGACCATTTTGGTCACGTTCGCCAAATGATTTCACACTTCAACGAGGGGGGTTGGTTGATGGTTAGACATGCAAACCAACAACAAGCAGACCATGAGTGGGTCTCCTTTTTTGGGGGCCCGCCCTATTGAACAGAAACACTGGAGTTTCCTTGCGGAGCGGTCAGTCCTCCAAGGTGGAGGCTTCAGATTCTAGGAGCCCAATGTGCAAATTCGAATGGGTGTGTAAGTGTGGCATTTTGCGAGGGTGCCCTTTCTGGGCTTTTAAAGGGAAACAAGAGGGACACCACTTATTGTTGGGCCTCCCTCAAGAGCAGACAACCCCGCGTGTCAAAATGGGGAACTGGACCCTCAAAAATGGGTGATGATTGCTTGGTGGCCCTTTTATCCAAGGTTTACATCTGGTATTCTGCCACCTGGGAGTAACGTAGAACCTGACGGAGGATTTTGGAAGACCAGTTTCTTCTAAAAGGGACCGAGCCTCTGGTGGGTTCACTGTTTGATGAATATGGTACCAGAAAAACACCGCCCATGTCCCAGTGGTTTCTCGTTGGTGTCCCTTTCAACCCAGGCGAATACGGGTGCGTATTTTTTTGAGGGTAGCCTTTGGTATTTGTTTAAAACCAAAGGAAAACAATCCATTTTGGGATTCCACTTTTTTAGACAGACCCATATGGTACTTCTACTCTCAAAATACTGATAAGACACCACCAACTAATACTAGGTCCCCCATTAGTGCCCTTTTACCCTTTTTTTTTTGAGGGTTCCCCTACTAAAATAGACAGAAAAAAAGGGTACCCTTGTTCTAACCTCTCTGGAGGACCTAGAATAGCAAGAGGCAAATCTGGGGGCTTTTGGTCCAGACCGTTCGCCTTTTGCCTCAGGTCCCGGGCCTCAAGGAGATCTTTAGCTTCGCGGAGGTGACTGACGCCCGCTCCCAGTGGCGATTTTTTTTGGGCCCTTTGGTGCTTTGTGGTTTCTGTATAGTGTGTGGGGTACATGTTTTTACAGGTTGGTTGAAAGGACAACCTAAGGGGCAATCGCCAGATCAACCTTGTGTTGACAATAATGTTGGACCTTGTTTACTGTGGGCCCCCCCCACCCCTGGAACAGTCAAATCAGTCTTGGGGATCCTGAATACGGGTTTTTTGGGGTTCGAACTTGACATAAATCATGGTACCGAAACAGTGGCGGGGTCGTGTTTAAGCCGGGGAAACTTGACAGAATTCAGACTACCGATATTAAACTAGGTGCAACATTACACAAGTACTATTTGAAAGGACCATGTAGATCATGGGAGGCCTGACCACACACATGTGTATATAAACATACAATTATTTTCTATATATATATATACATATATATATATACATATACATACCCATACATACATATATATATATATATGGTGGACTACCTTTCACTATTCTAGTTGGAAAGTGTCATATCTACTCTGCATGTTGTTCTTCCACGTGTCTAAAGTACTGTTTCGTTGATGT
Source organism: Effrenium voratum (assembly GCA_963377175.1). Lineage (NCBI taxonomy): Eukaryota > Dinophyceae > Suessiales > Symbiodiniaceae > Effrenium > Effrenium voratum. The sequence continues at coordinate 402,044 of CAUJNA010003441.1, forward strand.
TGTACCTTCCTTATGGTAGCAAAGGTTAGGTTTTTTTTTGGATTGACAGACAACAGATCGAAAACAGATCCTGTTTTCGGATTCAAGCCTGGCTGTGATTGAAAACTCTGGTTTCCAGAACAAACTCGGGAGGTCATGTTCGCCAGATTGAATCTGAGTCATATTTGAGAATGAATTACAATTTGAAACTGTTTTCAAAGGCCAGTTTACTCATTTATGTATTAAGTTCTATTCAAACTAAAGTCTTATCTGGGAAGGAATGTCTACTTTAACTTTATTTGTAAACGCCAATTGAACTCTGTCCGTATTAAATTGTAGTTATTGCTTTCTTTAATTTCAATTTAACACTTATACTTTTGGACAGGAGTTCCTTTTAAGAAGTGAATATAGTTTTCTGGTGAACTATGTGGTTACACACTTCTATTCAACATTCCAATTCTATTTGGAGTAAGGGCCTATATGGACACAACATCATATTTGTACATTTTGAGGGACTCCCGGCTCCAAATTCTGAGGCTTCGGAAAGCCACAGTTAGACATTTCAGATCTCCAGATTCTAGAATTCAGGTGTGACAAAATGGACACTTCAAGGGATTCACAATGCCGTAGAACGCAGTGTTTTTCAGCATTTGCTCAGATTGTGTTCCCTCGAATCGAAGATTCGATAGCCCCAAAAACATCCATTTGAGCGCATATAAACTTTGAGGCCAGTTTATAACATAAGCTTCCCAAAGGTTTGGTGGTTTCACGCACCAACTGCGGGGGAGGTCTTTGTGGCAATGCTTGGCCGGACTAAGTGACCAACTTTTCCTCCCAAGTCGCCCTTTCCCCTGGGAAATCTGTGCTGTCTTTGCCAAGATCAGGTCGGGTTCCTGGAGGGTTCCAGAAAAATCTGGGGCAGTTGTTCCATGGGCGCTGAGCGGTGACCGGAGAGGTTTCGGGATGGTTGGGCAAGGTTGCAGCAGGACCAACCAATACCAACCAGCAAGAAGGGAATGATTGTTCCTGTTTGGAAACTTCAGCGGTTGAGGACATCACACTGGAGTCCCTTGACAATCAGATCGCCGCCATGGACGGCCGCCCGGCGAAATGGGACGGAGTTCCTAGATTTTCATAGTCGAGTCTCGAGAAGGGGCAATGTTAGGGGCCCTCAAACAAAACAAGCTTGCATGCCCTGGGTGGTGAAAACGCCCTAGTGTTTTGATTGAAGCATGTCATTGTTTAAGCCGCGGGTTGCTGGTTGCAAATCAAGCATGGCCTTATTTGGGCATGGTTTTAGAGTGGAAAGCAACGCCAACCGTTAAAGGGGACCCTACTTTCAACACAAATGAGCACCGGTCGAAATGATGGTGATAGCTTTCAAGCCCACACCTTCAACATTTGAGCAGCGGTCAATATCTGACTTGTTCTCAGTGAAGAGGGTGAGATTGCGTGCACGCACAATATTCATCCATTCAAGCCGCTATTGCGCAGGACACCCAGAAACACGAGGATTGGTTTACTTGCCAGGCCGCATAAAGTTGGGGTTTGCGCAGCAGCAAACCTTCACCAGGGAGTTGGAACCTAAGTACATGGAACCCGAAGCCACTTTTTGTTTGTTTCAGAATTTGCCCGAGACGTCCGTTTCTCGTTCGGCGCCGATTTTCGGGCAGTAAATTTGTAGATGGCAAGTGAGGCTCCCAGAAGAAGAAGAGGTTGCGGCTGGACGTGAGCAAGGGCAAGGGCAAGGCTGGCACCATGCTGTGCCTTGCCCCAATCAAATCAATCTTTTGATCCGGTCTTATTGGGCCTGAGGATGCCAGAAGGGGATGAACATTGTTGTTTTTCCGGACCTCCTATTCACAAGTACCTGGGAATGATTTCACTTTGTTGTCGTTCTTGCCTTTTCCCCTTTCGAGCAAAATAAACTCCTTTCACCAAAAGCCGGTGTGCGTTCGCTGATCTCCACCCATTTCCCAACAATTTTTGCTCATTTTCCGGGAGAAGACTGGCCAAATCAAGGTTTCTGCTCATTTCATGTTTTTCCGCTTAACATCTGAAACAAGCGCGAAAAATGCCCCAAACAGTGACCAAATGGAAGACCTAGGTCTATGTTCGGTTCGGTCATGGGAATCAACCTTTGGACGTTTTCTGTTTACCCAGTGTTGGTCCATTTTGGTTCCAAACAAAGTATGTCCAGGCTTGCCACAGGAAAAAATGGATCTCCTCCACTGGAGGGGAGGTTCGAAAGGGAGAACATTGAAAAGGGAACCTGAGGGGAAGCCCGCATTATCCCACTCCCTTACGTGGCTGCATTTCTAAAATGTTTAACCCATCTCTCTGGTTAGAACCCCCTGGAATTCCTTTAGACCTGCGCTAATTTCTGAAAGGAAGGATCCTGGGAAAGAATGGGGAAAGAATGGGGAAAGTACAGCTAAAGCATGCTAGAGCGTTATCACGAGTCCTGACCGTTTCGACACCCTTGGCGGAGTTTCTAATCCGTAGCGGGGTGTCTTGCTTCCTAAACAGGAGTCAACGCCAAAAAAGGAGTGTCAGTAATTCTAAGAAGGAGTGGTCGATTGATCTCACGGGCCCCCCTTTTAAGGTGCCTTTGGCCAATGGCTACGTCAGTCAGGGTCCAGTGATGACAATGACGTGAATTACTAGGGCATTGCTGGACCATTTAGGTGGAGATGCATGTCCCACCACTTGTGAGGTGGTTCAACTCTAAAAGAGCATAGCCACATGGTTAAAGGGCACCCTTTGCAAAGGGCACTATCACTTTCCGAAGTGAAGCCCAAAGGAGAAAACCCGTTATAGATCCATCCACTCACCAGAATAGAGGCCCCTGCAAGTCCATTGCCATTTTCCAATGACCACCTGGTGAGTTCCTGACATTCTCTTCCTACGTTTCATGTTCATTGCCTTCATGTCTGTTTTTTAATCCTTGACTCCCATACGGAGTCAGGCCTTGAACAGGAGTTTTATCCATTGTTTTCCTGTCGTTCCCTTTACTTCCCTAAGCCCAAGTCACTTTATGTCCAACAATCCCTGTTGTCCCCACTTACATACAACTACAATGAACACCTACTAAGTGGGTTGACCGTCCAGACCGGGGGGGAGCTTGGTGGTAATCCGTGACAATGACAACTTGCCACTGGAGAGCCTTGCCACCGGTCCTAGTTACCACCTATATTACGTGTCCACCGACCCTGTTGGCCTTAGTCATAGTTTGTGACGTCGTTCCATTGATGGTTGTAGTTATTCGATATGTCATTTTAGATATGTTATTTGTCCACCACTACTTCCATAAATGTGCAACTAGCCATGACACGTCTGACACATCATCAGAAATCCTATTCCTTTTGTAAGTATTCCCGATGGACCCAGTTGAAAGCTGACTCAATGTGTTGTTGTTTTTGAGAAAACCCATTGCGGGCCTTTTGTGTTTAGCTTTGGTTTTCCTTGGGCCGAGGTATGCGCGGGGAGTCTTTACGCCAGCACTCATCCCCGCGGAGCAGCTGGCGGTGGCCAAGGAGTTGGTGGACGCCAAGGTGGTGAAGGCCATGCTTCTCGGCGCTTTATTTGGCTGTGGCTCAACAATAGAAACATGGACTAAAATGGAACCCTGGTAAATGGAAACATAGACTAAAGCCTGCGGTCCCTTGGTGGCTGAAGTTTGACCCATACCCATTTGGGTCCCGTTTTTTTTTTGTGTAAGAAGGCTGGCAAAAGGAAGCGGTAGCCATTTCGGGGGTTCCCCGATGTCGAGACATAGGGAAGACGGCCAAAACAAGAGAACAAACCAATCAAACCACATGTTCTTCACTCAGTGTTTGGAATATGGTCCATGAGGGGTTCACAACTCCGTAGCCAAACTGTTCGGCTGGTCCAAGACAACGATTGAAAGGCAGTGCTTTTGAACACTTATTGATTGTTGGTTCTACCAAAATACAGGCTTGCATACCCCTTGCTGCGATCTTCACGAAACCTGATAGTAGAACCACCTATCAAAATGGAGACTAACAGGAAGACCGAAATCCATTTCGGGGGATGCCCCTATATTTTGACACATACCCACGTGTTTGGTTGCCTTCAAAACTTTTTGCCTTGGCAAAGATGAGAATGTGTTGGACCTGCCAAGGTTTGGCTACAACCAATGGACGGAGTTGGACACCCATTTGGACCAACCGATGTGGGTCTTGGTTAGGTTGAACCCATGTTTGCTTGGGTGTCCTTTCAACTGATTGAAGCCAACGACAAAAAGGTACCCTTAAACAAACACACACTCCAAGAAACCAGCTGCGGTTCTACGACACAAACACACCATTCTTGGGACCTTTCCGCTCCGTATCGGTTGTGTGTTCTTTGTCTGAAATGCCGATGTGGGGATAGCTCCAAAAGTAATCCTCATTTGAATTCGGCGAAATATGGGTTTGTTTCTAAATTCGGGAGGCCTCCAGAATGGGTGTTTCTTTTGGTTGTCCTTCGAAAACACACAAAAAGGAGCCCTCATCAACAAGACACACTCTGGTGGTGTTCCTTTTGGTTTCCCTTTTGGTAGTTACCCTCAAAAGGCAGACGCACAAACACATAAATACATATAGTATCCACAGCTATTCACTTACAGCTAAATCCACTCACAGCTAAATCCTGGGCCAGCGCAACTTGAAGCCCCTCAGTTCGATCGCCATACTTTGTTCATGCCTGACTAAGAGGGAAAATGAGGTTCTCAGATTTTAGCAGGGACAACTGACCAAAACCCAAACAGGTTCCACACAACTTCGATTTGTGCCTTCTGCCTCTTGATTTCCAAAACTACCCACATCACAGACTCGCCAAGACTACCCGACATTGTCCGCAACTCAACGTCCAAGTTCAATTTAAACTGAGGCAGGAGATTCCGGCCGAGAAGGCGATGACGTTGCTCAAGCGCACCAAGCTGGTGCCGCGGTTCGAATCTCCACAAGCTCCCTGTGGGTTTGGGTGAATAGAGACACTTCCTCCTGAAGGACACACATTGGCCAAATTGAAACCCCACTTTCAAATGTGGTTTCAGGATTTCTGCCACATGCAAGTGACTGTTGAGGGACCCTAATGGGGTTTTGGTAAGTTTAGTTGATCAAATATGTGTTGTGAATGCTGGGTTAATGGTTTTGGGTTGTGTTTGAGTGATTTTAGGAAATTTGAGGATGTTCTCAGAAGCAACATAAGTTTGGGTTAACCGTCTCTTGGGTCCTTTGGTCTGATTTGTGGAAATGTTGGATAGTTTTGGGCACTCTGTGTCAATGATGGGTGAATTGGGGTCATGTTGCGTAAATTGGGTGAACTCATTTGTGTTTTGGTCGGCTGCGCCTTCTAAGATTTGAGAATGCCATTTCCCTCCCAAGCAACGTCTGCGCAAAGCATAGCGAGCGAACTGGCGGGCTTCGCTTTGCGACCATTGGTTCTGGAGTCAAGATCCTTGTCAGAATCCGAGCCCCTTTTGGCATACCATGTTGTCTTTCGCGAAACAGGATTCCCGAGTTGGGGTTGTCTTACAAAACGGGGGAGGGGGGGGGGGGGCAACCCAGCTACTCAACCCCGTGTCAGGTCTCGTTAGTGCGCGTTGAGTCTTCATGCGTCGCAAAGAACCAACCTACCAAAGAAATCTACAGGCGGTTCGCCGAAACCCGTTGAAAGTTGCGAGCTTCCTGTCGATTGGTTTGCAATAGGCGCCAAAGAAAAGACCAGTTGACTCCTACTGTGGCTTATGGATTGAAAGGACTAGCGGGTTAGCTAGAAACCTCTTATTTGTTCCATGTCTTTTGGGGACGGGCCCTCCCTAGGCTTAAAAAACTAAGCTTTGCCAGCTGCCGTGCTTCTGCCTTCGCTTCTCGTTACTGCCAAAGACACGTTCTTCTCATTCAAGGTCTGTCAGGGACACATCAAGCAATGGAAACGTGCAAAATCAAAACGCAACCACGCCGGAAGGATGTCACAAGAAGAGCCTGACAGTTGTTTTCTCAAGTTACGGTGCCAGAAATGGGCACCCAGCCACACAACGTTTTGAGTCGCTCAAGGCCCTCGCAGTGCTTTCGTTTCACAAAGAACCAAGACACCTTGGATGCTCTTTGTTCCCAACTCCACGTGGCTGTTGGGCCTAGGCTTCCGGGTGTAAAGATGCCGCGGGCCTCTGCGAGAAGCTAGAGAAGGTCCCCGATCTTCAGTCCAACGGTTTCGGGGAGACCCGCCTGGTGGTGGTAAAGGAGGGCAAGAAGCAGACGCCTTGTCCGCAGTTCAGAGCCGATTTTTCAACAGAAGGGCCGCCCAGAGGGATGTAGTTGTACTTTTCCTATGAGTTGCTCAGCAAGGTGCCTTTCAGAATCTTTTACGATTCCAGGTAATGAGAAGGAAAGAAGGACAAGAGGATGATCTGAACTATTGTGTTTTTTTTTTGTTTGATGCTCACCTGCAAAGACAAAGCCAAGGACGCTGGACACGTGCACGACCAATGCCACCTGGTCCAGGGTTTGGTGTTTGTCGTGGGTTACCGAGCACCCCACCTGGATGGTCAACTTAATGCAGTCGTGAAAACGAGCCCTAAGGAGGCCAAACCACCTCGCCCATGAGGATATGTTTTTTGTTCTTCTTGGGAGTACATTTGATGTTGTTCAGGGTTGGTGGATCATTGTAACTGTGAAGTTTCAAGCTGGCTTCTCTGAATTTTGATGGGTCCCATTTCCCGACAGTTCGCAACTTGGCAGCTTTAGTATAGATGTAGCCGCACCCCTAGGTCCCTCATTCTTTGCATTTTTGCGGCCTTTTTGGGCTGCCTACAAAGATTGGCCCTAAGCCCCACCCTGTATGCCCCACCCCAAGTCTACCCTGTAAGCCCGCCCAACACCTTGACGGGTGGGACACCTCTTTACACCACCATTTCGCTGCCAAGTTTGAGGATGTCTAATGACTTTACTTTGAACAATCCCCACCTCGGAAACTTGCTTGGCTAAAATAGGCCGCAACCACACAGGCACCAAAATGCGTGCAGGGCGAAGGCAGCCAGATGTGATAGCGAAGAAACTCAGTCGAACCTAATTGGAAGCAAGGCGCTTAGCTGCTGCCGCAACCACGCTTCTTGCTGGGGATTCCCTTGATCCGGGGCACTCCGATTCTTCGGGGGACGAGTCAAGCTCTTGTCATTTGCAGCCCCAAGATCCAACTGGGCCAACAGCAGCTGGAAGTGTTTGCGCCGCTTGCCCGGCACAGTTCAAAGGTTGCCACTATATTCAAGCTTTCGCTTTACTTGTTCAAGCCGAGCTGTGCTCACGATAGCTTCAGCTAGTGCTTTGAGCGCCCACCCACTGCTTCACTCTAAACGAGCTACTGCTGCCAAGCGCAGTATGCAGCCGGGAAAGGCCTAGGTCTTGTTCATTGGTTGCTCAGGCTTCGGCCCGTCACAGTATTCTGGAACGGGCGCCACTTAGCTTCCAACTAAACCTGTCAGGTGGCACAAAATGGAGTGCTGGAGGATGATTTCCCCCAGCCCCACGAACTTAAACAACAGAAAACCGAAACAAGTCACCCATCAGATCCTGTTTCGCCAGGCATGTACCCAAACCATCCGACCCTGTAACCAGGATCTCGAATTCCACCAAAATGGTCCAGAAGAACTGGCCAAAACCATGTGGAAGGATGATCTTTCCGCGGACCCTACACCCACGCATCCCGAGGCCAATATCGGGGTGTTGCTGGCCACCAAAGAAGGCGTGCGCCTCACGGTGGGACCACAGACGGTGGAGCTGGAAGCCGGACAGCCCTTGGGCTTCGACTTCTGCCAGGAGGCGATGGGTCAAGAAACTTAGGGCTAGGACCACATCGGCGAACGGCTACGTGTTTGGCCAAGTTGCCGCGTTCAAGTTACCCCTGGCCATGCCAAGAGAACACCCAGTTGCACACCATGTGCAAAAAAAACCTTATTCCGTGGTTATCCTTGTAAACATGAATTGGTTTCTTTGGTTTCCCTTACCTGGGGCCTTTCAAGATGATGTTTTTATTTTTCTGCAGTGGGCCTTTTTCCTGTGCCTGTCCCGTTTTGTCTGTGCGAAAATCCGTCCAGGCCAGTCTGGAACTCAGCGGTACGCCCAAGGCGACGGTGCTCTTTGCACAGGCCGGCCGGGGCGGACGGTCGGAGAAGGGCTCGAACGTTTTTTTCTTTGTGCGAGGGTTCCAAGCGGGAGGAATCCACCGACGTTGTTTTGTTGGGTGAGGTTGAACAGGTGGCGGAATCTTGAGGGAATCGATCTTCCAGGCACCCCTCGCAGAAACGCAATGTTTGTGGGAGCAAGGGCACCCACGTATGGGTTTGCATTTGTTGAGGGAACGACCAACATGGGCTTCGGCGTCCCTTTGGTGGAATATTGTTGCGCCATTTGCAGATTGGCAAACAGAAGTGGAACCACGTGCTATCAATGTCCCAAAAAGCCACACGCTTCCGGGTGTGAAAGGGATTGTAGTGAGGACCCACGGGGAACATTGTTTTAGAGGAAACCTTTGTTGAGGATTGTTTTCACGGGAAAGCAACGAGATACCGAAGCCAATGTTGGCTTCCGAGATGGAACCCCTCTTGCAGCAAGTTCTCATAGGCTTTCACCAGATGTGCATACATAGATATAGTATGTTTCTACACGTACACAGGTTAAGGAAGAGAGAGAGAGAGAGACGGAAACAAACACATTATCATGGCACATTTCCCCTTGTTAATCTATTTGTCACAACTGTGATTAATGAGAAGTAGCATTGACAAGGGGATCCCTGATTCTTGTCAAGCCGCCCCACCACATGTTTCCATTAATCAAATCAGCTAACAAGTGAGGTTACAGGACTTGCCACTTGTAATTGAGCATCCATCGGCACAGCAACACCACACCAACACAACCAGCCGGAAAAACAAAAAACACAAAAGAAAAGGTGAGAGACGAGCAAACCAACAAGGAAAAGCAAGCAAGAATAAGCCAAAGCCGTGTCCCATCCTCAAAAAGCGGGGGGGGGGGGGGAGGGGGACGCTCCGGACACGTGAGACTTCAGGCGTGGCACCCGGAGCTGGCAGCGGTGGAGCGCACCACGGAGCTGCGGGCGCGGGGGAGCAGCGCCTTTGGGCTGTCGGAAGAGGAGGTAAAAGCCGCCACCAAGGCGCCCTAACTGAAGGAGCGAAGAACCCTCCTGGAATCATGGAATCACCGGGTCGCGGCGGCTGTTTCTCGTGGAATCCTTGACGCAAGGTTGGAGCTTAAGCGGGAGTTTGAGTGAAAGTGTGAGAGTCCTGGTTCTCAGCAGGGAATGTCATTCCCGTTCTGAATTATCCTACAAGTGGTTTCCTGTTTGGCCAAGTTCAGTTGTTTGTTTGTTCTTTCGGGGCGTGACTTTTCTCAAACACTTTTTCGGGTTCGTTTCGAGCAATGAAAGAGGAACTGAAGACCCCCTGTTGGCACCGGGGCAGCGCCTAGGGATTGTCTTACAAAACAGGGGGATGTTACCCTGAGCCCTCGTGTCCCTGAGAATGAACTTCTGCCCTTCAGACCTTCGCCTTCTTTTCCTTTGATGAGTGGTGACAACCCGACACCTTACTGATGCTTGTGCGAATTTTGGGGCGCTTGCAAAAGATGGAGCGCTTCATACGGGAGGTGTTTGGTCAACATATTCGCCCCTCCGACAATGGGCATGTCCCGTGCAACAAATGGACCATAGACTTCCGGCGAGGTTGACCGTATTTCATGTCCTTTACAGCCGCTGCTGATGTTTGAAAGCAGGAAGCCCCGGATGAACCTTTTTTTGTTGAGGGAGCCGTTTTGGATTGGAAAAGGAAATCAAAAAGACTCCTCAACCTCTATTGTGGGAATAGCGCATGGGCCGAACCTGCGTTGCTCGTTCAGCTGAGATTAGCAACCAACTATATTACTCCCTGGCTCACTGGCTCATTAGGGTTGGCCCCCTAAGGGGCCTCCAAAAGAACGAGAGGAAACTGGCTAGGCGGCTAGGCCCCAGGTCCCAAATGAATCATCGACGACAGTTGTCCCAGGTGGTGAACGACCATGCCAAGTCGACCTGGGAGAAGACGGCGAAGCAGTGGCGCTCCGGCAAAGGACTGGAGACCTTGAGGCAGCAGCTGCAGCAGAAGGAGGAGGACAAGCTGAAGGCGGATTGGATTGGTTGAAACCGGCTGGCGCCCTGAGGGAGAACAAAAGCTTGCTGTTTTATTTGGGAACTCCCCAAAAGGTATTCTGTCAAGGGGGAGAAAAGGCTGTTGTTCTCAACTAATTGTTTGAGCACTTAAAGTTTGTTCTGGATTCGAGGCCAAAGAGGTGGCCGATGAGGCAAAGCGGAAGGAGGAAGAGGCAGGGGACGAGGCGAGGAAGAAGAATCTGGAGGAGCTTGAGAGGAAGCTCGGCCACGGCGGAAAGATGGAAGCTAGTAACTGGCAGCTAGCAGCTAGTATATGCTAAAAATCCCACAAAACACCACCCACGTCCTTTGAAATAAACTTGGGTGTTTTTGTTGGGAGGGAGCCCTTCTTGGCTTTGCTTGAATGTTGAAACCAAGTCTTCCCTTTGTTTGGGTGCCGTATGTCAAGGCGAGCCCAAACAGGTTGATTTTGAACGTTGCTAACCAACTGGGTCCAAGTGAGCCAGAATCAAAACCGATTCGGGTAGATACATGGTAGGGCCAGTCCCAGGCAGAAAGAGGTGCGGATATCCTCCCGTTTTATACCTTGCCATGGGTTCCTTGGGTACCAGGTTTTTATGGTCTTGGGGGTTGGCTGCGGGGTTAGTAGTTGGCCACAAACTTTGGTTGTCATGTTGGCCGTGTTTTTTTGTTCAAACCTTCTATTGTGTAATGAGACCCCCATGAGGCTCGGGCCTCCCGGCCAGTCGGGTCCGGTTCTTTGTCGCCAGGGTTAAGCAAATTGGTGGAAACAGCCATAAAACGGGAGCCAAAAGGCACTGTTCAGACCATGGTGAGCAGGGACTAGTCCCAACCCTGTTTGTCATGCGAGCACAACCCGGAGCCGAACGTCCCCGACGCCAAGGAAGCGTGCGGAGAAGCGCAAGCAGCAGGAGGCTGCAGAGGCGAAGCGCTTGGCGCGGAAGAAGCAGCTGGAGGAGGAGAGGTCGCCCCCGCGTGATCCACCCGAACGAACTCCTGGTCCCCTTTAAAGGGAACCTGAAGTCAACCACCCAAGAAGATAGTCTTAAATTAGAGACAGGGGACGTGCAAGCCCTGGTTTGGGGGGATTGGAGCAACCGGATTGGAGGAGCGCATCCATATTCTTTCACCCCTGAACCAAAGGAAGGGTTTGGGGGTGGGAAAGGACACGGGAACCGCACCCATTTGCCCAGGGTTTCTTTGGTGGCACAACCGTTTGCTACATTTGTATGGTGTTCAACCAGTATACATCAAGCACATCTCCTTCTTTCAGGGGGTCAGCTAGATTTCCCCTTTTGGCAGCATGCTAACATTGCCTTTCCCATAGGTGAGTGGTGAGTTTCCCGTGGGGATGATGTTTTAAGGGAATCCATGTATGTATCGTATGTGTGTGTATGATAAACAACACATGGAGTGCCATTCTTGCATTGTTGGCATAAGGGATTTTAAACCACCATGACAACTGCCGTTTGGTCACAAACCATAGGTATGCCCAGCCCCGGTCTTAGGAGCGTGCGAAGCGTGACCCCTGGCTGCTCTTCCCAGAGGTGGTGGAAGCCGAGAGGCGCCTCGAGGCGCCGACGCAAGAATTAGGCACTTTGTTTTTGTTTAAAGGGGGATTGGCAGACTATGCACACCAATAACCAATGCTAACAACCAACTAATGAGCAATCTCCAAGGGTTTCTACAACCAAAGGTTCATTTGTGCTGGGAAGGTCTCCCTGTAACAAAATAGCATTTGTTCAAAACAAGGTTCATCGAAACAGGGAAGGCAAACCTCCTTTTTTCAGTGTTCAATAATATATATATATATGTATTGTACCCATACAACTACTAGCTAACAACCCTTACATACGGTGAACAAAATCCACTTTGTGCAAGTTGGTAGGTGGTTTGGCCCAGTATTTACATGGGGTTCGTCCATTTGTGGGATTTTGCCCATCCAGCAAGTCACCGGTGAGGAGATCCCTAGGCTCATTCCCAAAACCCTTGATATTCCCACTGAGAACCAGCATGTTTCTTGGATATTTTTTTGCAACCGCCAGCCAAGAACCATTGCTCAGGTGCTTCCTCATTAACTTTGCCAGAGTTGACAGTGCTCACGCTTTCATACTCGGTTGTCATGGGGCCAAGTGGCATGAGAGACTTCTGGGCCATTTTTGCTCAAGACCACGCTCGGCTTGCCCTATTCACTTGGGTTACCCTCTCATGTGGTCTGTGTTTTGAATGGACGACGCGGAAAGGTTGAGTCCGTGGAAGTAGAGATGCATTTCGGCTTTTCAGAAGAGCGAGCTTGCAAAGGGCGCAGCTATGAAAGCCCGTTTGGATGCCCGGGCGGATGCTCACTGGCAACGCCGCGTAAATCTCTTGGAGAGATTTCCCCCTGGAGGAGACTGTGGAGCCGGATGGGACGGCTGCCCGTGGCGCCGTTTTTGAGGGGGAAACGTTCCCATGGAGAGAAACGCGCAGACAGCTACTTCAGTGCCGGCGGGGGAAGAGGCGCCGCTAACTTCGACAAGGACTAGTTGGATCGCAGCTCGGACGATGGCGGTTTTCCTGGATGTGCCGCAGACGTCGCCACGAGCGCCTCCAGTCCTGGACTTCTTCTCAGAAGAGCACCCATGCGAAATGCGACGGGGCATTTGACCTGTTTCCTGGCTCAGGCCTTCTGTTGCGGAAGGCCATGGATGCGGCGTTGCTGGTAAATCCCTTGTTGCTGAACTTCTATGGGCTATGTCTGGCGGTTCGCCTTTGACATCAAGACAGTCAGGTGGCTTCAGCCTCTGACGCAGCGGCTCTCAAGTCCACGCTCCCCTCCACACGAAACTCTTTTTCCACCCCCCTCCACGCGGACAACTAGAGCTTGCTGCATCCTTTGCGGCTCCTCATCACGTCAAACGGTGCTCAAACACCGGGTGGACCAACTCACCCAAGGCTTCAATCCAGCGCGACACATGGGTTGTGGCTACCTCCTCTTTTGAGTTCCCCTTCTGGGGGGGGGTTTTCAGTACTGCGCGGGCTCCTTGGACACTTCGGATTCTCGAACTTTTGTTTTTCTCGGATTCAATTGAGGTGTGAGAGCACGTTTCAGCTTCTTCGTGGGTCGGCGCAAATATGGCCCTCTTACAATGGACTCGATTTGCTGTGCGTATCTCGTGGGCTTTCCAGGATTTTGCCGCAGAGTCGGGCACTCGAGTACGAAGATTGAACGTCGACTGTGTCCACTGCACTGACTTACCGGGCCGGCTGCACATGACCAACCCCTGGCCTCCTTTACTAGGCTCAATGGTCCACTGTTAAAGGCCCTAATGAAGGCTGCGCAAACAATAATGGCTTAGGCGCCCATTGCTCAAACACCAGTTCTTTAAACATGCTCTGGTTGTAATGGCCAAGTTCGAACACCGTGCGTGTGTTTGACGGTCAGGTGGTTAAACAAAATCACCCATACCACCAGAAAATCCCTATGCTTCCAAAGCCTATTTAAACTAGACCACGGTTGGCCCGAAAGCAGAACATCGCAAGCGAGGTCGGCCCAACGCTGCAGGATGCGTTCCTTTTCCCTACACTTCGTGAAGCAAGCGCGAGACAGCACCAGGCAAGGTGCTCTGCGCAAACTGGTCGGTGCAAGTTGGTCTGCGCAAGTTGCTCTACGCAAGTTGCACTGTGCAAGTTGCTCTGCGCAAGTTGCTCCGCGCAAGTTGCTCCGGCAAGTTGGTCCCTGCAAGTGGCTCCCTGCAAGTTGCTCTGTGCAAATTGCGCTCCCTGCAAGTTGCTCTGTGCAAGCTGCTCTGTGCAAGTTGCTCTGCAAGTTGCTCTGCAAGTTGCTCTCTAGGCAGGCGCGCTCTGCAAACTGGTCGGTGCAAGTTGGTCTGCGCAAGTTGCTCTGTGCAACTTGCTCTGCGCAAGTTGCTCTGCGCAAGTTGCTGTAAAATGCAAGTTGCATCTTGCGACGCCCGCCCGCGGACCAGGGAGGAATCGAACCCGCGACCCGCCGGTCCGGGAGCAGGCGCGCGAACCACGAGACAACTCCCGAGGACCAGTTCGAACAACAAAAGTCGCAAAAAAACCTTGAGTTTTTGCACCTCGACCACGCCGATTCCCGCAGAGGGTTGCGCGAGCACCGCAGAAATCGCAAAAAACCATGGGTTTTTGCACCTCGACCACGCCGATCCCCGCAGAGGGTCGCGCGAGCACCGCAGAAATCGCAAAAAACCATGGGTTTTTGCACCTCGACCACGCCGATCCCCGCAGAGGGTCGCGCGAGCATAGAAATCGCAAAAAACCATGGGTTTTTGCACCTCGACCACGCCGATCCCCGCAGAGGGTCGCGCGAGCAGGTTAGAAATCGCAAAAAACCATGGGTTTTTGCACCTCGACCACGCCGATCCCCGCAGAGGGTCGCGCGAGCAGGTTAGAAATCGCAAAAAACCATGGGTTTTTGCACCTCGACCACGCCGATCCCCGCAGAGGGTCGCGCGAGCAGGTTAGAAATCGCAAAAAACCATGGGTTTTTGCACCTCGACCACGCCGATCCCCGCAGAGGGTCGCGCGAGCAGGTTAGAAATCGCAAAAAACCATGGGTTTTTGCACCTCGACCACGCCGATCCCCGCAGAGGGTCGATTTTCGTGTAGTGTCGTCGGCACTACCCCGCCGCCCTAAGAAGAGATTTTAACTCCTCGCAAGTCAATTGCACTTGACTCCTTGCACTTGCAACTTGCACTTGACTCCTTGCTTGTTTCAAGGAGTCATTGCAAGCAGTCATTGCAAGGAGTCATTGCAAGGAGTCATTGCAAGGAGTCATGGCAAGGAGTCATTGCAAGGAGTCATTGCAAGGAGTCATTGCAAGGAGTCATTGCAAGGAGTCATTGCAAGGAGTCATTGCAAGGAGTCATTGCAAGGAGTCATGAGAGCCATTGCAAGTTGCAAGGAGCCACGTGCATGGAGTCAAGTGCAAGTCGCAAGTGCACGGAGTTAAGTGCAAGTTGCAAGTGCAAGGAGCCAAGTGCAAGGAGCCAAGTGCAAGGAGCCAAGTGCATGGAGTCAAGTGCAAGTTGCAACATGGGAGTCAAGTTGCAAGTGCAAGGAGTCAAGTGCAAGTTGCAAGTGTCAAGTGCAAGTGCAAGTGCAAGTTGCAATCCTGCAATGACTCCTTGCAATGACTCCTTGCAATGACTCCTTGCAATGACTCCTTGCAATGACTCCTTGCAATGACTCCTTGCAATGACTCCTTGCATTGACTTTCATGATGATGATTCCTTGCAATGACACCTTGTAATGACTCTCATGAGAACAATTCAAGTGAACCCAGCGGAAGAACCCTTCGCCATGCTTTCGGGAAAAATAGTCGTTGTGACAACCCCGGTTATTTGATAAAGATTATTTTTTGGATGACGAGCGGCAGCCTCCGTTTTGGACTGGAACAGGGACTGGGAAAGACTTGACGCTAAGGCCGCCTCATAGGATCCCAAAGCCGAATATGTATTTTCATATGCACAAGGCTAGTTGCTTCTATTTTGCTTGGTTTCTTAACATGGCCATGTAGCGCGTGAGGGTGAATCCTCTTCTGACCGTTTCTGTCCTTCTTTTGCCCCACTTTCTTAGCCAAACCAAACAAACCGGGACAGCAAAATATTTACCCATCACAGCAATCATTCCAGGATGAGAATGTTGATCTTCTGGGTCCCCTGCCAAATTTGCCCGTTCTACGCCAAAAAATAGTGGTTCTACGCCAAAAAATAGTGGTTCTACGCCAAAAAATGGTGTTTCTACGGTTTTTCTACGCTTTGTCTACGGTTTG
This sequence comes from Effrenium voratum, assembly GCA_963377175.1. NCBI lineage: Eukaryota > Dinophyceae > Suessiales > Symbiodiniaceae > Effrenium > Effrenium voratum. The sequence continues at coordinate 418,003 of CAUJNA010003441.1, forward strand.
TCTACGCTCACGTCGTTTTTGGAGCTGTGTGAAAATTGGAGCGGAAAAACAAACACAAAGTTGCTTGTTGTTCGTGCCACCTGCGCAAATTGCAGAGGACAATTCTAGAATTTGCTAGAATGAAGGCTCCGTCTACGCAAGACTTTCAGCAGGTGCATTGCGCAAACACGAAAGGGCGCCGAGGACCCTATCAATAAATAGTAATCTACTGGCTAAGGCTTCGTAAGAGGTTGCAATAGCAGGCGTAATTTCGATAAAAACAATGTAACAACCCAAAATGGACCCCAAAGGCCAATGTCAAAAAATAGGGGTTGTCAATGCAAAAAAATAGGGGTTGAATAACCCCTATTTAAAAAATAGTCGAGGAAGCATAGGGTAATGGATTCTCGCCCAGGCGACACCCTCGGTTCATCGAGGTTGAATGCGGGTTAACATTAAGCTAATTCGCGAATTGGATTGGTGGTTTGGATTTTGGATTTGACCCAGGCTCTTGCAGGAGGGTAGATGGAAGAACCCCCAGAGGGATGCTGACTACCCGAATCGTTGAACAAGGGTCGTGTTTTTTTTTGGGCTGCAGGACCTCAAGGAGCAAAGGCGGGATGCCAACACGAAGCTGGAGTTCGATCTCTCCACCTCCCTCACCAAGGACCTTTTTTGTTGCATGTATTGTTGAAGGTATCCCCTGTAACTTGGTTTAACAGGAAGCCTACAATCAAATATTTGTTGGGCCCATGTATTTCGACATATGTTCAAAGGGGCGTGCATTCTTGAGGATGCTTGGATGATCTGGTGGTTAGCTAAAGAGTGCCTGGCAGCCCTCCAAGTTGTCTCTCAAGTGCCCCCCAAAAGCAATGGGGTTGCTAAGCACTGATCTATCTCCCAAATAATCTAAGTACTCTTGTTGGGCGCTGTCAATGGAAATCAAAGGGAATACAACTCGTTCTGGGCAGTCGCCCACTCTTACACAAACCCAAATGTCGAGTCAAAAGTAGGGCACCGTTGAAACCCGCTTCATATGCGTGAATGGCACCCCTTGCTGGAGCTTCGGCGACAAACGTAAACTTCCAAAACGGACCAAGCGTCAAGCGGCAAGCATGATTTGCCCTTCCAACCAACATGTTTTGGTGAGGGGTTTTCTTTGGAAGGCTACTTTCCTTCCGGACAAGGCCCATGGCAGGAGGGGTACGTTGGCCTTCGCTAAGTATCACCAGGCATCCAGTAACGGGCCGCTTGAGGAAGATTCCTTACTCGGCAGGTTGCCTAAAAGATACATTTGGGAATGTTGAAGATGGCATTTACCAGCTGATTTGGAGGATCAGATTATTTTGCGAAGCATCTTGTTCGAATGTATTTGTTGGAACAAAGAATCCTTACTTAGTTCAAAATGATGAATTGTAGTAGTTTGTCCAGATCAAATAGGGCAGAAGCCAATGTGATATGGGTTGCGACCTGGAGAGAGGTGAGTTTGCCAAGTGACAAGCGCCACAATACGGCTCAGGAACCAAGGGATGGTAAGCGGCGAGACGCCAACGAAGATACATGATCTTTGTTTGCGGGAGACTAGGGAAAGTTGGATGACCAAGAACGAGGGCAGAGGGGACCAGAGAAATTGTTTGGTACTTCGGGTATCATCGTCAATATCCAAAACAATAGCCTTTTGGTTGAAACAACAAAGTCGCAATTCAGAGTGAGTTCTCTTAATTTCCATGGGAAACACTTTCAATGATTTCCCGCACATGTTCCTAAACTCAACCCCCCCATGTATCCAGCCCGAAGGCTCGCGACTCGAATCCCAGGAGATCTCCGCAGCTGAGAGAGCCCTGAAGTCTGTGACCAAGAAGGCGAAGAAGGCCTTTAAGAAGGGCGCCAAGGACCTCGGCGGCGCTGGCGCGCAAGACAAAGAGCAGAAGGAGGAGAAGGAGGAAAAAGAGGAGAGCTGGGGCAAAGTCGGTGACATGCCTTTGCTCTTCTGTTTAGACTTTGTTTCAAGTCTATGTATTCTGTTGAGGTGAATGAGCTGCAGCAAACAAAGATCTCGAGAACGTTTCCCCTGGGGAAAGCGCTTTTTGCTATCGCGGGGGCGTACTATTCCAAGGGAGAAGACATTACCTTGGATGTTATTCTCGCAATTACCTTGGAGCTCAATGTTCAGTGCCGGCCTTTATCCCTTGTGGCTTGGTGGCTTCCCCAATCGGATTTCCCACCTTCAACGAGGGCTTGCAAGCTGGTGGACCGTTTGTCAAACAGGAGAACATTGGAAAACCGCCTTGGGAAGACCGGTGCTTTCTAGAACAATGGCACGCAATACAAGGGCCTCACTAACTATCCACATGGTCCGCCTAAAGTCATGCCGAAACGTGGTGGTTACAGGGCCCTACAAGCCCAATCGAATGATTTAGGTCCTTATTTTTTCGGGGAACTGACCCCTAGAGCCAGTTGTCACTCCAGGAGAAGGAGAATGAGAAGCTGAGGGAGCTGAAGTCCCAGCTGGAGGCGGTCAAGGCCAAGAAGGACAGATGGGTGTGTGCGGTGTTGAGGCCCGGTACATACCCTTGGTTGGGTAGGGAAACCAAAGGGGAGCCACGCTTTTTGGCAGTTCCCGGAAATTCTGGCAGCTTGTTTTTTCGTTTTACTTTCTGTGAGCCAATGGAATCCCCGTGAGAAAGTCCTTATGGTTGGATGGGAATCAACCACTTTGGGCCCAGTTGGGATCATAAAACCAAAGGGCAAACCACCTACCAACTGGTGGAGGATTTGGTCCATCCACAGTGTCACAGCAAGGGGCATCCATGTTCTCCAAGGGTCTGTCTCAAAATTGTGGACCCATCAAAATTGTGGTTTTCTTGTGGTTTCCCTTTGAAACCACCCCAAGTTGAAGCTATCAAGCGAAGCAAAGCATGCCCCTTGGAAGGAAAAGGCCAGCGCGGCCGAGAATTTCAAGGAGGCCAAGAAGCTGAAGGCGGAGCAGAAGGCCTGGGATTCGCTTTCGGGGCATGTCAAGGGTGAAGAATGGCAGGGCTGCCTAAAGGACACGCGTTGACTATGTTGAAAAGCACGTTGCCAGTTGATTTAGAGGATTCCCTTGTAAGGGCTATGTGACCCTGCTTAATCAACCATATAGTTTGGGTGTTGAAACCCAGATCCCTATGCCGATGGTACTGGTTTCCCTTGTTGTGTAGGGTTTGAACAAGTTATATACATTGCGCCCAAAACAACTGGGTCCCAGGCTTTTGCAGCAAAAATCGGCGAGAGCCAAGGTTGAGTGCACTCTTTTTGGTGTTGAGGGCTCAGGTTGCATCATCAGCCCTGTGCGGTGGCTGTGTAAGTAAGCAACCTTGTTTAGTATAAGAGCCGATGTGAAGATGAGCCTTTGAAGGTTGCTGGAGGCAGATGTCAGGACCAAACCGCCCTCTGAGTGCGAGTTCAGTGGCACTTTAGAAGGCCCTCGCGAATCAAACCGCCAGACTTTGTTTGAACATGATTGAACCTTAGGAACACCTAAAGGGGTTGATGGTGTGTAGACCAAAATGCGGTGGGCAGGCCTAAGGGAGTTGATGCTCAAAACGACATGTTTGTTGCCATGTTTCGAGAGGTGGCATGTTGACCGACCCAGGACTTGGAAGACCGGATCAAGAGGGAGCTGTGAGGCTGCTGTGAGCGAGCTGTCACATGACCGAAAAGTTCATGTGCAGTCTGACCGGCACATGTCCAGCCAGTGCCGCATAAACCGGACCAGAGAGGTTCAAATCGAAGGCGGCTGCGACTAAGGGAGGGAAGGCTTGGGGATGTTCTCGACGTGCGCTTGCTCAGGTGGAAATGTCTCAAACGCGGGATGGCTCAAAGAACACGCCAAAAGGGCCGTTCGCATTTCAGAAGTCCTTTGCTTTGATAGCACTGCTGTTATGTTTGCATGGGGCCTTTTAGTCTCCGAAGTCGCTTGGATTGCCGCCTTTTCGAATCTACATGTGCGGGCGGCTTTTGGGTTTGGAGTTTGTGATTTGGGAAATCGCATTTTGCTCAGTATATACTTGGCAAACAAATACAGCATGCCAGGAGTCAAAGACCCGAAATGGTTGTTTTCTTGGCTTGCAAACTTAGCTAGGGTTAATTAGGGCCATTCAAGGAATGACCTGTCGTGGCGGTGGCAGACAGGTATACGATACTCTAAGAACACTGCACAGCCAGCTGCGCAGTGTTTGCCAGAGTTGACCCAGATTGTGACAAAGATTTGATTCCAAGTCACCCTGATCCGTTGCAACTATTGAACATGTGTTCTTTCCATGTCCCGAGAGCACGCCTTTAGACTCAAACTAGCACACCCAAAGGTGCGTCTCCCCACAAAAACTTGATTTGTTGGAGAACAGCAAGAGACAGCAAGCCAATAGAACATTGGACTCAAGCAAGCTAAAATATTAACAGTCTACAGAGGCCAGCCATGAGCGTACATCTCTGAACCTTTCAGTTGCTTTAGAGGACATGTCATGCTTTAATGTAATTTTAAACAACAATGGTCTTAACAAAATAAATATATATATATATATATATATTTATATATAACATATTTCTTTATTCTGACATCTCGAAGAAATGTGTGGCACAGAGCAAAGTGGAATGTGCCTCGAAGGTGTCCTTGACGACAAACGGTGCTGGCTTCAGCTAGGTTCTAATTCGCCAGTCGATGCCATTTTCAATGCAAGGAGAGCCTCCTCAGCTTGGTTCCAATCCTTCGCCAGCGCCAGCTACTTGTTTCAAAGGAAAACTACTCCAAGCAAATGTGGCATAGACCTGTCAGGAAGAGTTGGTGGCAGAGTCAGAGACCAAGAAGTCCGGAGGCCGGAGACCGACGTTGGTTGAGAATTGGTTACACAGCTAGGTCTCTTGTCTAAATGGAGGCTGTACTCCTAGGCTGGGCAGAGAAGCAAACTATGAAGGTTGGAAGCCACGTTTTCTTCCCCAGCTAGGATAGCTAGGTTTGGGGTTTGGCCAAATATGGCGATGTTACGGGACACCCGCGGAAATTCCCAGCTGCTCAGCGGCACCCTTTTCCCTTTGGCGTGTTCCCCATAACAAATGATTCAACCTAGATGGCCCCATATTTAAAGGGTCACGGAGGCTCCACGGTTTTGTCTCCTGGCAAAAAACCACAAACACAATATGTTTGGTTGCCGCCAAGCACCGCACATTTTTGCGAAACCTTTCTAGGCGGCTTCTTCGGCTTCGTGCGGCAGGCCCAACGGGGGGGAGAGGAGTCGCAGACATCCGGCGGGAAGGACCTCGCTTGGCATGTGAGGTTCGGTCTAGATATTTCCTGGGACCCCATATGTGTTGTTTTTTTTGGTCATACGCCTTTGACCAGAAAAAAAATGCCATACGGATTTTTACGGCTTTTTCCAACAGGACGTCGGACAAAAAACATATGGGTTTCATACGGGTGATTTACGCAAATGACCAAACAAAACATGGCCATACGGGCAAATATGGCGAAATACGGCAGTTTGACCGGAGAAAAAAAGAAAGCCATACGGGGTGCCAGGTTCGCTAATTATATGATACATTTGAGAGGGACATGGGGGACCCTGCAATTATCGCCAAACAACATATGTCGCGGGAACTGGTCGAGACATTGGGTCCTAATCACGTTCTTGACCATCTGATTGTGTCTGAGAGACAGTTTCTTCCTGAGGTTTTGTTGTGTTTCCGAATTCTGTCAGCATTGGCATGAATTCAATGATTCGTACGTTGGGCCCGTGATCTCGTGTGCCACGCTTGTCCCTCCCTGATATGCTGTTTGTTTGGCTCTGAACAATTCTTGGCCTCACATCTGAGTAAAACCCCTGAAACAAGTTCTTGGCTTCCGGTTAAGATTTCCCACCCCAAGCCACAGGCCCGCGAAGGGCGCCCAAACGTCGAAGGTCCCAAGGCGCTCCCAGCGCTCCCAGCGCTCCCAGCGCTCCAAGCGCGCCTCGCGCGGCTCGCGTGGCGCGACGCGCGGCAGGCGCTCTTCGTCTTCGCCGCGGTGGGCGCCTGTGGCGCCTTGGCCTCGAAGGCCCTCGCCACGCTGAGCTCCGGGCACCGCGAGCTGCTGCCGAGCGCCGGGGGCCCTGCGGGGTTCGGGAGGGTCGGGCGCTTGGGGCGGTGGTTGACAGGGGAATTGTGGGGTTTTTATTGGGGTCCAGTGATGGCGATGGACTCTTTTGAAGGCTTTAAAGGGACATTTATCCCCGAAATGATGTTTGCCCAAGGGTCCGCTTCTTGCGGGGGTTTTACAGAAGGTGGCTGGACTGGGGGCGGAGGGTACAAACAACTTAGCCAACTGCTAAAAGTTTTGCACTTTGAGGGACCCCAAAAAAACAGAGGTATTCAGAGTCTCTTCCCGGGTGTTTCTTGAACTGGGCCGATTTTGAGCAACCCGATCTCAAAGAGCACTCAAGAGATTTGCCACACAAGGCATGACCTCTTAAGGAAAGATTTAATTTTGACCATTGCTCATATGAGTCTTCCCAAACATTCGCTCCGGCCAACTGTCCACGCATCGATGTCTTTCGGCCCAACAGCACCGAATGCGCCAAAAAAAATGATGTCTGATCGACACGTACCCATTTGCGGTAAAACAAGGGCCTAAGCATGGTTATGGGAATTTCCTCCTTCCCCTCCCATTTTCCGCGGCCATGGAGAATGTTCTGTCCTTTCCGGCATGGCTCTAAAACATCAACTTAAAATACCCGATCGCCCAAGTCAGCTGCCATGTGTAAATAGACTTGTTCCCTGAAGTGTCCATTCCCCCGAACAAAGATTCCTGTGAACAGGAGGGTTTTGTGGATTCCAGGCTGAATCTGATTCTCTCAAACTGCACGATGATTCGAGGATATTGCAGACTGGCTGACCAGGACTAGCACGGGATTTCACGTTTCCATTACTGAAAAGAATTGGACCCTTCATCAGTCATCAGTGCAGCCAGATAAGAATCCGGGATTTTCTTTTTGCCCAGGGTACTCTGGTTTGCTAAATTATAATTACTATTTACTATGTACGGAAACGTCTTGGTGATTCATGTGTGGTATCGAGGCACCCTGGAGTTCTTGTTCTGCGGACGTCCCTTTCTTGTGCTGGCACGGCCATTCAGACCGTTTAGTCCGCCTGAAACCATCAGAACCCCAGAAGTTGAAGCATCGTGGCTGGTGCGAAGTTGTCACAGATTTCAATCACGCACGCCGGTATAGAAAAGTCCCAGGCATAGAGGCGCCACCCTTTTGTTTCCTTACATGGCGTTGGGTCGCGTTCAACGCCAGGTGTTCATGATGCCTTCCATGACCATGACCCACTTTTGAGTCCACAGACGAGTTCTGGCCAGGTCCACAAGCAGCACATGTGCTAGACGCATCGCTGGGCCCCTTGTCGCATATTGATCCGGGGCGGTGGGCTCAGTCTGGTATTGATGTCTTAAATCATTGCAAACAAGGAAGGAAGAAACTGCATAACACTTTGCCGTTGTTTACTTGCAGTATGTTTGTGATGTTTTACTGTGGGGGGCCGCAAGGCAGCGCAAGGGATGGCCCAAGAGAGCAGCTGGAAGAAACAAAACAGCAATCTTTGCGCCCTGGAATTCAAATTTTCTCTATGGTGCACTTGTGGCTGAGCAGCCCGGAGAGGAAAAGCAACTATTTTGGGTGTTGGAAGTCCTTTTTTCTTATGTGGAGAGGAAAGCAGCAGGCGCAGGCCGAAGCAAAGGCACTGGTTTCAAAAAAATGTCGCCATGAAAAGTCAGGATGCCACGCCCACGACTGTTAGTCAGCTAACTCGGATCATCTCAAACAGAGCTGGAACCTCAAACAAAGCGCAGCGGCTGGGCTCGGCAACGGAACATCGTTCGCTGCCAAGGCCATGTCTCAAGTTGCGCCTCAGCCATCCGCGCACCCGTAAGTGAGGAGAAGCAGAGACGCAAAATCGCTCGTTGCGCCCTACCATATTTGTTGGGGGGAGGTGGGCGATTTTGCTGTATGGCCTCATGAAGTGCTCTAGCCAAGCTTGTGCAAACCATGAACGCCATGTTGGTAGAACCAATAGTCCATGGGTTTTGGGCGCCATGCCGACGGGTTGCAGGAGTTCAGGAAGGAATGTCCGCCACTTGAAGATCCACAGTGCAGCCCCGCTGATCGAATAAAATAGCACCGGGTCAACACGTGCTTTTCTCCGTGCTCGCTTTGTGTGAGTCGGTGAATTTCGGCACTTGGCTTGCGTTGGTTAGGTTCAGGATACCTTTCCCATCAGGTTGCAAGAGGAGGGGATCAAATCTCGCAGCCACCAGGAATCCAAGCCACAGCAAGTTTGGGGTTGAATTCGAATCAGCGAGAATCGAACTGACGCATGTCGTGGCTCAAGCTTGCGCCGATATGCGCCGAGAAAACATGGGCCAGCAAAACCCCGGCCCACACTTCGCAGACACCATCAGTTGAATCAGTTGTGTCACAAGTCAGGTGGAGATGATTTGGTTCATGTTCCCCTGAACAATCATCCAAAGTGGTGCTGCCCCGAACTTTTAGACCTTGCGCTTGGCTGATAGCTTCAAACAAGACCAGTGCGAAGAGCTTTCCACACGGCAATACCGCTTGAAGGCATGCTAAATGACTATCCCTTCACTCAAAGGCGGAGGTTCCCCACCAGATCACAGAAGTGGGCGCCACATCCTCATTCCCGCAACTCTGCCGATCAATCATCAGGTTCCTCGCCCAGGGACACTGTTACAACAAGTCTTGGGGCTACAGCTCTGCGACCCCCGCGAATAGGCACCGCCATGGCAACATGCCAATGCTGGCACGTCTGTGCAGATGGCATGCCGGGCGATGCAGGCAGCCCTGGATTTCTGAAGTTGATTGCCACTTTGTTGGTTGCTGGCTGGCTTAGTTTGTAGTGTTTTAGTGGTTTGTGTTCACATGCGTGTGTTGTGTTGCGTTGGTTGTTTCCTTTTTCTGTTGATTAGTCCTTCTGTGTTTTCTTCTTTTATTCTTTCGTTGTTTCTCGTTTGTTTTCCTTCTTTCTTTCCTTCTTTCTTTTTCTATATTTTGTTCTTTTGTTCTTTCTTTCTGTGTTTGTTTGTTTGTATGTTTGTTTGTTTGTGTGTTTGTGTGTCTGGGTGTCAGTGTGTTGGTGTGCTTGTGCGTTTGTGCGCGCATGGCTCTGTGTCGATTGTTCGTCAGCGTGCATGTGCGGTTGTAACTCGTATGCAGTGTGTATGTGGGTTTGCCATATGTTTGCTTGCTTGTGCATTTGTTGATATGTTGGTTTATTGACTCTGTTTTCCTGCTTGCTTGCTTGCTTGCTTGATTGATTGATTGATTGCTTGCTTGCTTGCTTGCTTGCTTGCTTGCTTGCTTGCTTGCTTGCTTGCTTGCATATGTCCTGTGTTCATGGGGCGAGTGAGTGTTACTTAGTGTTTGCCATTTTGCCACTTAGTAGAGGACGCCTTCAGGTGTTTTCGTGGGTTCAAGCTGTTGCCGTGCTCGGAACCAAGCATCCCACATGGTTGTATTTCCAGGCACCCCTAAAATACCATTTTGGCACACAGAAGCAATACCAGGGCTTCCATATTGGTTTTATCAATGTCAAACTTCTTCAGCTGCTGGCCCACCAACTCGCGAGCTTTAGCGCTAACTTGACGCCATGCCATGCAAGGTTTGAAGCAACAACATGCACAGGGGGTGGTGATTCCTTTTGACTGCCGGGTTAACCTCACAAAGCAAAGCGAGTGTTTGCTCGCTGACACATGTTTGACAATCCGTCTGCGATCCGAGGCAGTGCAGCACCGAGCCCCTACGGGAGACGCCCAGCATCTTTGAGCGCATGCCCAAGCCAGAGGCACGGGGGTGGAAGCTGCAGCCTGTGGGGGGAAGTGATTCACTGATGTCTTGTCTGGTTATTTCACTGATCTCAGTAAGTTGTGCTGTTCGTTGTTGGCATTGGTGTCCTTTTCTTCAGAGTTTTTCCTTGGCAACATCTCAAGAGAAACGCGCCCTTTTTGTCCTCCCTTTTGCAGCTAAGTCTTTGGAAGCCTGCGCGCAACTTGTCGTTTACATAACAGCCTGCCCTCAAATACTTGCTGACTGCAGGGCCAAACCACAACGCCAGTTCAATTGCAGTTGCCGCGGCCTTGTACGACGGGACTGCATTTCCAGGGTCTTTCGGAGCAAATTGAACATAATTGGACATCAGGAATACACCTTCATTATGGGTGAACTCGGTTTACCCTCAGGTGAGCTTGTTAATGATAAGTTATTCAGACTGTTGAACGGTTGTCCGCGAACCCTCGCCATCACCCTCTGCAGCTTGGGGATACACCGACATTACTATGGAGGGGAGTCATGTCTAGCCGCCAGGTCTACGGTGAGTTCCTATTTAAATTCATGGCCAAAGAACTGTGTGTGTGTCCTTAATTAGGGGATCCCCAACCACCCCCCCCCCCAATTGGTGGTTTGCCTTCTGGTTTCTGTTTAAGACTACAAACAAGGGGTACTTTACAAAAAAGAAGCAGAGACACCCAACTGGCACTTAACATGTTTTTCAAGCAGCATGCTTCGCCAGGTGCACTCCCAGGAGAGCTTACAGCTCTTTTCGAAGCTCGCGAGCCCTGAGGACGTGCCCCTGGCCTCGGATTCAATCTTTACTTCCGGCCGGCAGTGCCCGTGAGTTTCCTTCCGCGGGTACCTTTTTTTCTTTTTTTTTCTTTCGTTGGTTCGAAGGGAAACACAATTTGACAACCATCATTTTGGGGGTCCCCTGCGCATTTTTGACACGAACCCAGGCGGCCCAGCTTGAATGTTCTTGCTTAGACAGGTACCAGTTTCAAACGATGCCCAAACACAGTTGCTGGGTGCTCTTCTTGAAGTTTGTCCAGTCACTGGGCAATTCGGCAAATTGTCCGAAGTTGGACCGTTGCCCCCTTCCGAGGCCGAGGCAGTTTGCGGCGGCAGCGCACGGGGGCATCAAGGACGTGCGCACTTGGCAGGCAGCTGGCGCAAGTGAGCAGCGCATCTTTTCGCATTGGCCGTTCAGCGGCTCTACTGTTTGGTTTCATGGGGGTTGTAACAGTAGAACAAACAATTCTTGTTATAAAATGAGTGGACTGTTTGGTTTCATTGCGAATTGTTTGGTTTCAGTGAACTGTATAAACCTTCACACTCATTTTTTGGTAGAACCACCAGACAATCGCTTTTTGTGCACTGCGCAAGCGGGCAGGGTCTTGTTTTAACAGCAAAGGGACGCCACCCCTATTCGAGTTCTGTAGCATGGCTTCCCGGAAGTTGGATGTGGGTTGTTCAAGGCTTTGCTACTCTTGTCACATCTGTGTTGTGTTTGCAGTTGAACGTCAAGGGCACGGTTTGGGTCCCAAATTGTGTGACCTTGCTTTTTGCCTTGGGCTTCTGCCACTCGGTGCTGGCGAAACTGTCGCAAAGGTGGCACCCTCAAAATGTGCAAAATGGCTCTTTCTTTGGTTTCTTATGTTCCACAAACGATGGTCTTGGGTTCAAACAGACATCGAAGAAGGGAAACTTCAACCATTGCAACAGGGTTCCTATTTTTTGTCCACCAGGGCCACTGGTTGCAGGGAAGGTTTGAGTCGCCATGAAAACAGCAGGCCCTCAGCCGCACGGCTGTCGTGTCGCTGCCGCACTTCAAGGCAGCTGCGTTACCCAGAGAAAGGCCATGGACTTTGTGTTGGGAACCACCTCAGTGGTTGGTGGACCCCATTTCACGCGCACTCCTATCTGAGCAACGGTCGATGCCTATACCATTTGCTGTAAGGGACATGACATGGTTCACCAAGAAACAATGTTATTGGGGCACACGATTAATATTGACCGTGGCCTATCTCTGTTTGCGTCAAGATAGCGGGACGAACTAAATCCTGGGCCAGGCTTTTGTATTCCGCCAATTTTGTGGCGAGCTCATTGATTCGGGAGCAAAACCAGCGACTTGTCCCATGATGAGGAGCACTGCACTTGCAAGGGTCACTTCCAAAGTGGATCAACCCGCCTATAGAGCTGCTTCCATCTCAGCTGCTCCGCTCGCACTTTGACACACAAAACAAGGAGCTGAATAGTGAGTGGCATGTGAGTCCACTCAGCTTCCCTCCAATTGGCGATTTGGATCGCTTCCCATTTACCTTCCAGAACCAAGGGTTCAAATCCAAATCCAAGCCACCAACTTACCTGTTGTAGTGGCATGAAATGGCATGGAGTGCCAACTTCAGAATCATCCCGGATTGCACATTCTTTGCCAAACAATGTCTAATGGTCATCCTATGGTCATGGCATCATTTGGTTTGATAGTACCCCTTAAACCCAGTTTAGTTCAATTTGGACCCTCTAATCATAGCAGGTTCTGAACATGGTTGGCAGTTTGGCACCTGGCTGCTTGAAAATGAAATTTGCGAGCACCAAAGACTTGCAGCACGCTCATTGTTTATCCCTTGTTATTGGCAGTGGTTCAATCGTTTTCAAGGTTCCATTCTGGTTTTACCGTTGATCTGTTTTCCTTACTAGGTGTGCGCTGGCGGTTTCAGTCCAGTCAACCACAAGTGGGAACGGAAGACAAAGGGGCACCCAAGCGTACAAAACATATACTCTTTTCGTGATGCTATGTACAACGATATTCACTGTTGCTTTGTGTCTGCGTGTGATAGATGCAACTGCATGCGCTGACCAGCTTTATGTTATGACCAATCCACTCTGTCAAGCTCGCAGGGCAATCGTTTGCCTTTGCCAGGTCAGCCACATTTCTGCCATCCTCAACAGCTGCGCACAGGCACTGAGTCGGGGAGGACTCCCAAGCAAGCTCAATCCTACATGACATTTATGCGAAAAGCCAGTGATGATGTTTCACATAGATGTCATGGAGGCATTTGTTTGGACACCTGTTTGGTCATTACATTCACTTGGATGGCTCAAGACCCTTTATTTCCTGGTCCTTTTGCAGGTTCGGCCTGCAAGGGTTTGAGAATTTGATGAGTCAAAATGGGGGCCTGACCTGTAACCACTACAAGAGTTCCCAAGAAAGCCGTGACCATCGTGCGCAAAGAGGGTTGTCAAAATGAGTGCAACCCTTTTTGGACCCCAGTGCTCAGTGCAACCTCCTACTGCCAAAACGAGTTGGAATAGTTGTGAGCTTTGGGTTGTGCCAGGGTCTTGGAGCAGTACTCTACCCTTTGAGACTAAACCATTTTGGTGTTTTTTTTGTTCCCACCCATTTGGGTTTCCCTGGTTTCTCGTGTTTTTTTCAATGACTTCAATTGGGACTGTCGCCGTCTGGACGTCAGATGCAGTGGCACGACGAGCATTTGCTCTGCGGGCTCTCGGAGTCTCTGCGCTGCGCCTCGGAGCTGCGCCGCGGCACCGTGAGGTCGGGCCGAGAAGCAGATTGGGCTGAGAGCCCGGGGGGAGGGGGAAGGGTTGTTTGTCCTTCTCCTTTTGGACGGGGGGTTTTGAGGTTGGGGGCTGTGTTTTTCTTTTTGTTAGTTCACACACACACACCCACACCCACACCCACACCCACGCGCGCACGCGCACACGCGCACACGCGCACACGCGCACGCACACCCACACGCACACGCACACAAACACAAACAAAGAAACAAACAATCAAACAAACACAAACAAACAAACAAACAAAAAACAAACACACAAACACACAAACACGCAAACACACAAACACACAAACACACAAGCACACAAGCACGCAAGCACACAAACACAGAAACACACACAAACACACAAACACACAATCACACAAATGCACAAACGCAAAAACGCACAAACGCACAAAAACTCAAACACGCAAACACGCAAACACGCAAATTTTAACACGCAAACACGCAAACACGCAAACACACAAACACACAAACACACAAACACACGAACACACACACACACACACACACACCCACACCCACACCCACACCCACCCCCACCCCCACACCCACACCCACACCCACACCCACACCCACACCCACACCCACACCCACACCACACCCACACCCACACCCACACGCACACCCACACCCACACCCACACGCCCACGCGCACGTGCACGCGCACGCGCACGCACACGCACACGCACACGCACACGCACACGCACACACGCACACGCACACGCACACGCACACGCACACGCACACACGCACACACGCACACACGCACACGCACACACGCACACACGCACACCCACACACACACACACGCACGCACGCACGCACGCACACACACACACACAGAGACACCACACACACAGAGACACACAGACACACACAGAGACACACAGACACACACAGAGACACACACAGACACACAGACACACACACACACACACACACACACACACACACACACACACACACACACACACACACACGCACACACACACACACGCACGCACGCACGCACGCACGCACGCACGCACGCACACGCACACACACACACACCCACCCCCACACACACACACACCTACACACACCCACACACACACACACACACCCACACACCCACACACCCACACCCACCCACACGCACCCACACGCACCCACACGCACCCACACACACAGCCACAAACAGCCACACACACACACCCACACGTACCCACACGCACCCACACGCACCCACGCACCCACCAACACGCACCCACACACACACACACACCCGCGCGCACCCACACACACACACCCAAACACACACCCACGCACCCACACGCACCCACACGCACCCACACGCACCCACACGCACCCACACGCACCCAAACGCACCCACGCGCAACCACACACACCCATACACACCCACACACACCCACACACACCCACACACACACCCACACACACCCGCGCACCCCACACACCCACACACACACCACACACACACACCACACACACAAACACAAAAACACAGCAACACACACACACATTGTACACACACACAAACACAAACACAAACACACACACACACACACACACACACACACACACACACACACACACACACACACACACACACACACACACACACACACACACACACACACACACACACACACACACACACACACACACACACACACACACACACACACACACACACACACACACACACACACACACACACACACACACACACACACACACACACACGCACGCACGCACGCACGCACGCACGCACGCACGCACGCACGCACGCACGCACGCACGCACGCACGCACGCACGCACGCACGCACGCACGCACGCACGCACGCACGCACGCACGCACGCACGCACGCACGCACGCACGCACGCACGCACGCACGCACGCACGCACGCACGCACGCACGCACGCACGCACGCACGCACGCACGCACGCACGCACGCACGCACGCACGCACGCACGCACGCACGCACGCACGCACGCACGCACGCACGCACGCACGCACGCACGCACGCACGCACGCACGCACGCACGCACGCGCACGCACGCACGCACGCACGCACGCACGCACGCACGCACGCACGCACGCACGCACGCACGCACGCACACGCACACACACACACACACAAGCACCCACAGACACACACACACACACACACACCCTCCCACCCACGCTTGTCACGCACGTCACGCACGTCACGCACGTCAGGCACGTCACGCGCGTCACGCGCACACGCACGCACGCAACGCACACGCACACGCACACGCACAAGCACACGCACACGCACACGCGCACGCACACGCACACCCACACACACACAGACTCTCACCCACTCACCCACGCAGGCACTCGAGCAGACACGCGCAAACGGAAACAAACAAGCACACAAGCAAGGAAACAATCACACAAACACACACACATACAGACACGCGGGATCCTTTGATCAAAATCGAGTTTTGTCCAAGCCGGGATCTACACGTTAATCCCTATGTCTTCCCTGGGCATTCTTTCCGTGCCCAGCAATTGAGAACGCTCGTTTCACGCATCAATTGGAAAAGAACACGCTCAATGGGAAAATTGTTCTGGTGTGCGTCCGCCAATTTGCCGCTTATTTCCGCTTATGTCTCGCCGATTTCCGCTTATTTCCAGGAGACAGGCTTCTGGAACTTCAGGGACCGCAGGGCGTTTCTGATTGCGCCAGGCGCCTTGTCAGGGGCCTTTTTGTGAATTCTGCCTAGGGCAGGATGTCCCAAGCACACACGGGCCCACGTTCTGGTTGAACACAACAATGGGCCCTTCTACGAGTATTTGGAAAGCGACTTGAAGAGCTGGTGTTTCAATAACAGGGGGTCAAACAGCAACATGCCTTTGAACCCGTGCCCTTCAGTTTCAAGCTCCAGGAGCGATTGTGCAGATCAAGCGCGGCAATCGTGATCTTACCGTCAGTTCGAGCCCCATGAAGTTGTCCTATCTGCGATTCAATATTTGGTTTCTCGGCCAGGACATTCTTTCAACTTTGTGTTATTTGCATGCATGAAACTTACAAACGGGTTTGGAGCAGCGCAGTTTGATGTTGTCTCAGCGCTTTGCGAATCGCTGCCAGGGACTACTCTCTGTGCCTGCAATCCCTGCGACGTCTCAACTACTGTCCCTGGGTAGGTGCTCTGAGGCTCGCTGGCGCCGGGGAACGTACGGTTGCTGCGCTTGTTTTGATATTGGCACCAAGAGAACGGTCCAACTAACATGGCGCCTGACTGGAGGACCACGGCCGTTTAACAACAAACTTAAAAGTGATTGTATTTTCTTGGAGTATACCCGTAGGGAAGAAGCAAAACCACAAGAATGGTGGGGGTTCCATATTTTGACTCATGGCCGCGTTGGGCGTTTCCGCAAATCGGGCCCTTAGAACATTCGAAAGAAGGCTGCCCCCCATTTGAGGAGCCAATGGGTGCCGCGAGGGAGGGCTCCGTTTGGGTGCCATGGCAAACGAGCACAACCATGACACGCCCGTGTTGCTTTGTGTGCGTGTGCTTTGTATGTTTCGTGTTCATGCTGAAGACTATAATATACAGACATATGTACATTGTGCAATGTGTCAAAAAGCAATACATATGTGCCATATGGGCCAAATATCTATAGATCCTCCAGGATCGAGTTGGATTGGCAGACGTGAACATATATATATATATATATAATATTGGTACCATATATATATATATACGTATGGTACCGTGTCCCGTGTTCCCACCCACCCACCCCATGGTAGCCCACAGCCCAACCACAGGACCACAAGGGGGGGGTCAACCCCAAACCAGCCCCAATCCGATCCAACCCTAAACGAACCTTCCAACCCTAAACCCATTCTAAACCAACACTGCACCACAAAGGACCACGCGAGAGAAGGGGGGGTTTTGCCTGTATAACCTATGAGCATGGGTGGGGGGGGTTGGGGACGCCGCACCATATATACTCAACTTGAAGGGATCCCTTCTTTTGGGCACAGACACATGGAAAGTGTTGTCTAGTTTTCTGCGAGACCAAGCAAATCCTCATTGAACATGGAGGACCATGGGTTTGCCTCAAAAGATGGACGCCCCCCCCAAAGAAAAAGAAAAAGACAGAAAATAACAAGAAACTCGAATGAAAAGCTAGGATGGTTTTCCGTTTGGTTGCCCTTAACAACCATCCCAAAAAGGGTGCCCTCGCAAAAAAAAACACACACACACACATACACCCATATGGGTTTTGGAATGATTGCATAGTTTGCAGAAGGATACATTTTATTGGCATTCAACAAATTTCACCTCCAGGCCAAGAGAAAACCATTTAGATCGTTGATTTTGGGCCCTAAACCAAACCGCGGCAACAAATGCACCACGCTCCAAGCTGCCAAGCAAGGCCCATCATCCGAGAGCTGCGGTGGCGTTTGCGGCGCCAGCATTGGCGCGCGTTGGTGGGGACCTCAAAAAGGCTCACCCTCACGAGGGCCCCTCTCAGTTCCCATGTTGGGGAACTTCACGAGGGAACCCCAAAGAGGGGGGGGGACGATTCTGGGTTCCCCCCGAAATTTGAAGGAACCCAAGATCACCCTTTGCTGATTGTCAGACTTTGGCCGTAGCTGTTTGCCCTTTTGTCCTTTTGTGCTTTCTGATTTCTTCCTTCGACCGGCAACAAGTCGATGTTTTGCAGGGGGTGTCAGAGTCTGCCCCAGTTCTCTGCGGACTTTCATTCAAAAGGGGCTTGACACTGTACCACGAAGTGGACCAATGGTACGGAACAGCTAGCCTGAAGTGTGTTTGCATACCGGACTCACGGGGTGTTCCGCCAAGCGTTGTTCAAAGTTCGGGATTGTTCCGAATCCGCAATCCGTAGTAAACAGCACTACAGCAAGGGAAACCACCATCTAGCACAAGGATAAACATATTGCTTTGAACAACCCGACGCGAGTGAGCGTTAGCAGAAGGGTATGAGCATGCCCATGTTTCGGACAGGCTTAGTCTCTTTTGAAGAATAGCAGTTTCTGGGATAGTGGTGGTACTCCTGCGATTCAATACAAAATGGATGGTTTCCTTTGGTACCCATGATACACCATCCAAAAAGATCAAAAAGGATCCCTTTCCAAGTTAATGACATATGGGTGTCTCTTTGAGCGTACCTTTGAAGTACCAAAAGGACCCTGTAGTTAATCGGCCTTCATCATGGTCAGATCCATCAGCCACTGTTTGCGGTGTTCAGGATGTGGTCCTCGTGCTGCGCTTTGCTTCCGCCTTCGCTTTGCAGCATTTGCCGCAGGCGCGCGGACATTTGGCGCGTGGTTTGGTTGGTCAAACGAGTTCACGAGCTCACCTGGGTGTTTCTCAAAGTAGGGGTCCATTAACATGATGGATTTCCTTTAGGTTCCCTTCCATATCTACCAAAAAGTCTTTGTGAGTTGTTGCTAGTTGTGCAGATTGTTTGGGGGGCAGGGCTGAATGGGTTGAGCCCTTGTTTGGAGGATGGTCAAAGGGAAACCAACAGGCTATGAGAAATGCGGTGCTCTGGGAGTGAATGGCTTTCTTTGTGCAGCCAAGGGAATCCACTTCAAAACTAGTTGACAAAGTAGTCACCACTTTAGTATCACGGGAACAAATATTCCATCCTTGTATTTGGGGTTTCAGTCCAAGCTTGTCACTGAAGCCAGAGGGAAACTTGAGCCAGTTTGCCACTTCGTGGTCCCCGGTGTTCCGTGAAAAAACGAGTCCCACCAGGTGCGCGCAGAAGGCTTGGCGCTGTGCCGGGAGCGGGGGGCCCAAACCGGGGGATCGCGGTGCCAGAAGAAGGTGCAGGCGTTTGCGATACTCCCCCGATACAAACATGGAACCGAGAAAGGGGGGGGGAGGTGGGACCCAAAATGAGATTTGAATCTCGAAAAGCGGATCGCTTTTTGGGGGTTCCACGTAAATGCAGTGTGTCCACAACCTTTTCGGGACAATATGTTTTCACGTTTCAACTCTTGGAATACTCAACTAAAGGCAACAAACAAGTAAAGACGTTAAACTTTTGTGGTTTTGGCCCAGTCAGCATCCATTCAGGTATAGGGAGTTCACTTCCACTATGGGGCCCTTTTTTGTTTAAATTGGCATGTGTCAAAATTTGGAGCCCCCCCCCCCCCCAAAAAAAGAGGAAAAAGGTGTTCCTTTCGGTTTCTCTTGAGAACATCCCCAAAAGGGGTGTTGTGCCCTTGAAAAGAAACCACAAACAACGAAACTGCCCCTAGAGGCGGCATGGAGACGAGGGTGAGATGACTGGAGGAGAACGCGTACCTGGACGATTGGATCGCCGAGGTGGACAACATGTCGTTCGACTTGAGGGAACGGATCTGCCGCGACACCCGGCGAACGCCCCGGACTTGCCTCGCAGCTCTTTGACCAGAGCATTCAGCATGGAAGACGAGGCGGCGAAGAAGCAGAAGAAGGTCCTGAATGCCGGCAAAGGAGATCCAAAATGCAGATGCAATCAGGAAAGGGACCCCATATGTCCAAACCCCGTTATGCAACAGGTTGGGTTGGGGGGGTGAAAAACACAGGATCCCCAAGAAGAGCTCGACCATGTGCATGCGGTGAGTTTCTCTGCTTATTCTGCTCTTGAGCTTTACAGCTTGGACACTGAGTTTTGATAAAACTGCCGAGCTGCATCATGAATTCAAAGCAATCATTTGCTTGTGTGGCATGTACTAATTTGTTGTTCTTCGATGCAAGTATGGTATATCTCACTTGTAGACAGCAAATTGCTAGGGTATCATACTGTAAGCAGGTAACAACCTTAAGCTAACTCAATTCTGTTCTCATAATCCGTGTTTCACTGTGTGTATGTGGACAAACCTGTATATTTACAGGGTGCAAAACAGAGTGTATGTTGTTTGGGCATCATACAACAAGTTGCGAGGGAGAGTGCGAATCCTTGGATGGGGCCCACGTAAGGGGAGCAGGGGTGGCAAGACGCCCACATAAACGCTGACTACTTAAGCAAAGTTCACCAACAACGACCATACGACACTTGTGTTTGTTCGCCGCCATGGCAAAATCAAGACACCGATTGGGATAGCTTGACCAATTCCCCGCATGGAGCACCATTTTGGTTGCCCGTAGATGGCCTGCAGACCTCTGGAAGTGTAGAGGTCCCCTTCCTTGGAAGACAAGTTTCCATTTGACAGGGGGGGTTCAGTTTCAAACTCGCGGGCAGGGAAGCTCTCCCCTTGAAGCCTGCCCAAGGCTTCAGACGAGGGCTGAGACGCGCATGGGCGACATGAGGTGGGGAAGGGGAGAAGGGCCCGTTTCATGGCGAGCTCACGGGGCAAAAACAAGCTCACTATGATGTAGGCCCTTTACTTGGGGATACCTTGTTTCAGGTTTAAACTTAAACTTAAATAAATGCAGATCTATACACTCCAAAACCACGACAACGCCTTACCTAAGGACTAAACGGCACTTTTTCCCAGGTCAATTGGGAAGCCCCTTGGGTTTGGGGTGTGACTGTATAATCACTGTCAGGTGTTGGGTAGGCCCCCAGAACCTTTTAGCGGCTTTTTCTGTTCCGCGGGACTCATAAGCTGTGTAGCCGATACCTTTTGCGTGGACATGGCTCGGGACCGCTGAGGAAAACTTGCACGGGCCAAAACGACGTGAGTCTATAGGGGTAGGGAACTGCTCATGTACCAAACATTGAAGGGCCGCAGACAAAAAGAGTAACTCAGGACGGGGCATACTCAGAACGAATGTTGAGAGTAAAGTTAATGAATTCAGGTGATTCATCACATTTCTAAGAGAAAATGGAGGTCAGTCACCGAATGTGCGTGTTTCAGTGCACAGTTGACATGGAGGGCTCACACATGTTTATTGCTAGTCATGGTTCAAATTGGTTTGGAGGTAAGCCTGCATCCCCTCCAATCATTTCGGCCCTACTTAAAAACCAAAATGAGTCAAGATCGTGGGCGTACAATTGGGTGATAATGGATGGCACAAATATTCCATTTGGGTTTAGCCATCTCCTTTACTTACCCGAATACAGAAGATTGCGCTATCTACTCTTGTGCACCCTTTGTGGTTTAGAATGAAAGCAAAGTGGACGCGAGTCATTTTGGTGTCCCTATTCTTGGCATTACCCTCGAAGCGAAAATCCTTTAATTTCAAAGGGTGAAGTGGAAAAACATGGTTTTTGGCAAGTTTTGGAAAATACGGGTTTTCCACGAAAAAAAAAACATGTTTTTTGACTTACATCCTTTATTTTGGCGCTTTTGGCTCGCGCGCTATTTGTTCCAGCGTCCAGGCATTTGGAGCTGGCGCACTTCGCGCGCGCGATAGTGCAGCTCAACAAGGGCGGCCTCCCGGACCGGTGTGTCGCGCATGCAATAATGTGGATGGATGAAATCCGTTCGCACCTTTTTGAAACCAAGTAAAGCCATTGTTTGTTGGTATTTACGGAGGAATCATTCTTCCATGGTTTCTGAACGGTGGTGCGAAATGGATCATCCACAATATGGGCGTCCTGGCACCCCCGTATGCCTTTTTTCCGGTCAAACTCCTGTATTTTGCTGTATTTGCCCGTATTTGCCCGTATGGCCATGTTTTTTCCGGTCAGTACGAAACCCATATTGTTTCGACATGTTGTTGAAACAATAGTAATTACTTTGCTTCGAACAATCCCCACCCTTCACACTCACGAGCAAATGACCGTGAACACGGTTTGTGAATTCAAGCATGGTTTTCGAGTGGCTTGGGGCCTCTGACTGCTCAACAAGCTTTGCATTGAGAGCCTTATCCACTGTCTGTGTGTCCAACTCCACTTGTTTGCGAGCCGATCTAGAGAACTCAAACATCGGTCCCGTTAACAAAAGCCAAGCCCCTTCTAAAAAGAAACCCGACGGGGGATTAAACGAAGTTGCTTATTCACAACCCAAAGCAGCGAACCTTCTGCGGACTTTCCGTGGGGGTGGCACAGAGAGCGAGATAAAGAGAGGGAGAGAGAGAGAGAGAGAGAGAGAGAGAGGGAGTGAGAGAGAGAGAGAGACAGGGAGAGGGAGAGACAAAACAAAGAAGAGAGAGAGAGGGAGTGAGAGAGAGAGAGAGAGAGAGACAGGGAGAGGGAGAGACAAAACAAAGAAGCGCGAGACAGGAAAAAGAAGCATGCTTCGAACTATAGTTGTGAACCTTCCGAACGGCTCCGACGGCTTGACTGGTAGCACGACCCACTCTTCATAGAAGCCAGCTCTAGGAACAGCTACAGGCGAACTAAGCCTCCAAAACAAGGAGTTGGGGCGTCCTTTTTTCCTTGGACATCCTCTAAAATTCCTTTCCCCTCCGAACCATTCTAGCCGAACCTTCCCCATTCTGATCAGGGATCCTTCTTTTGTATATCCCATTGTTTGGCGGTTGAACTTAAAGGGTGCTTAAAGGGAATGAACATGTGTGCGTCTTTTTTGAGGGTATGGCGTATTCAACGGGAAGCCGGCCTGGGATCAACCCTTCGAGCCCTCTCTCACGATTTCGTCCAGGACACCGCGCTTTTAGAGCGCGCCGCCGAAAACTTCTCCCGGAGAATCGATGATTTGCCGCTAGGCGCTGCCGGGGCGGTGGGGCGCTGGGGCGGTGGATCAGGGTGCAACCCCTTGTTTTAAGCACGCTTCAAACCAGACTGTGGACTGACCCGTTCGAGTGGATGTCATAGACCGCCCCGTAGGAATACATTCGGCCTTGGAGCTACCAGCCAAAGCCGAGCACTTGCATGGTCTGGGAGTCCGCATTCAAACGGTTAGTAAACCTAGTTACCAGGGCATAGAAAATATTGAATGGGATCGAGTTCATTGGTTGCCAACTGGGGGCAAAGCCAACAACTCAGCTCACTCCCCGACCATCGAAGCACAGGGACCACCGCCAGCCACAAATTGAGATTGTTCGCATTTAGCCTGCCTCTTCTGTAGATCCTTCCCTGGGTTTTGGATAACTCACCAGGAAAGCCACGATCTGGCTTTTTGCAGGTCCGGTTGCACATGGATTGGTGCCGTTGTACTTGCCAACAAACTGCTGACATCGATCTTGGACTTCAGATGAGGAACTTAAATTGCAATGTGCCGGTTTAGACAAGACAGCTTGGAAGGTCCTCACCGGGAAGATGGCTCAAGACCCATGACGAGATTTTCTGCTGCATGGGTGTGTGCAACGGTTTGAAGCAATACAAATATATAATAGTTTGGTCATTCGAAAAGGGATCCGCCCAATTTACTTTTATTGTTTTTTCAGGTTCCTGTCCAGCAGATTGAATGCACCCAGGAGCGCGCCTTCGTTCGCCAGGAAGGTGGATGTTCACTTTCATAGCGGAGATGGTGTGTCCGTGGCAGTCTCACTGGAGACGCTCCATAGCAGTCTCAGCAGCGGCACTGGGGAGACCGGCCGGGGTTATCCAGAATACGGAGGTAGCAGACAGGCAAGAGCAGCTGAGGAATGTCACGCACATCCAAGGAACTCGCGATCCGTGCTGCTATTCCCCAATCTGTGGCTGTTGTGGCCTGGGGTCATTCAGAACTCGGCGGAGATAGCAGACACGCAAGAGCAGCCGCGGAACTTCAGGCACATTCAAGCATCAGCCGCTGCTTTTGCAGCCATTCTTGAATCTGGGGCTGTTGTAATCTGCGGTCATCCAGAACACCACGGAGGTAGCAGACAGGCAAGAGCAGCTGAGGAATGTCACGCGCATCCAAGGAACTCGCGATCGCGATGCGTGCTGCTATTCCCGAATCTGTGGCTGTTGTGGCCTGGGGAGATTCAGAACTCGGCGGAGATAGCAAACACGCAACAGCAGCCGCGGAACTTCAAGCACATTCAAGCATCAGCCGCTGCTTTTGCAGCCATTCTTGAATCTGGGCGGTCATCCAGAACACCACGGAGATAGCTGACAGGTGCAAGAGCAGCCGAGGAACGTCGAGCACATTCAAGCAACTGGCACTGCTTTTGCTGCCATTCTTGAATCTGCTCTGTTGGGGGCCAAGCCACCAGTGCAAAGTTGGGGAAGGTCACTTGAGGCTTGTTAAAGTCAATAGTCATTGTGCAAAATGGTTCCCGAAAAAGGAAAACACTGTTGGCAGAGGCCAGATGCGTGATCTTTGTGTGAGCAGATGCGCAGCAGCACAAATTTGTGTTGGTGGGGTGAAGTGTTTGTTTTGTAATGAGTTTCTACAAGAAGGAGAGGAGTAGTTTCTGAGAGCGCTTTGTTTCGAGGAAGTGCCAAGGAGCTGAGTCATGCGTTTAATCAATTCAACCAGCAAAAAAGGGTACCCCGGTTTCCTCAAAACTTGGCGCAGGCGCGTTGCTGCACATGTCCAACAGCCTGCCGCCCTGGCTCGTTGCAGCCAAGGGTCCTGAGGTTTCCCCTTGGGGTGGGGGGTGAATAGCTAAATCTGAAACCCAATCACCTTGATTTCATCAGGAAGAAAGAACGCATCATAGGAAGTCTTATACAAACAGAAGGCAAAGGCTTTGAACCTGGGTAATTGCCACCTCTTCCATTGTTGAGGTTGCCAATGGAGCTGGTCTTTTGATGAAAGGTGCCTAATGACTGCCAAGGTTGGCCGTCATTTTGCTTCCCAGAACGGTCAAAGTGGGTTGAAGAGTTGACGAAGTCCTAGCGTTTGTTCTGGGCCCCTAAAATGAGGGGCCTGTTCTCAAAAAATCTGGGACACGATGGAAACCCAGAAACTAGGGTCCATTGGCAGTGAAAGACTTGTATCCCATGTCAACTGGAAAACCTTCAATACGCCTCAGTCCTGACCTCTCACCTTATAGAACAAGTGACCCAAGTGTGGAAGCCCCATTCAAAGCCGCCACTTCGATCTGGTTCATTTAGCTCGAATGTCAAAGGCTGGTGGGAACACCTTCGACTGTCACCCGGTGTCAACCGGATTCTCGCCAGAACGGCGGCCCGGGCTGACATGCCAAGTGAGTTCCGGGCGGTGCTGGTCGAGAAAGCCCAGGCACAAATCCGCAGGGCCAGTTCAGTAGGTTGTGTTTTTGTTGAGGCTTGGTACCCTTTTTGAGGTTAAAGGGAAACCTGAAGGAAACGAGCCTCAGGGTTCCACGTTTTTACGACACCTCCAGGTGGTTCTACTGCCTGGTTTATTTGGGATTGCAGTGAGGTGTGCGTAATCCTCTATATTCTTGTTAGTAGGACTTGAACCACCAGTCAATGGGTCTGGGGCGCTCGCTGAGGTTCGGTCGAAAACTATCAAGTCTATGGGAGCATGGGACTCACACAATATTAAGCAAAAACAGACAAAATCAATCATGCCTGTTCTTTAGGAGAAACAAGTGATTTTGACCATGGCTCTAACAGCGTCTTCCAGGGTATGATGTCACCCTCTGACAAGAAAGAGGCGCAGTACGTCCTGGAATTTCTACCATATGCCCTGACAACTGTGTATTGTGAGTAGGGGTAGAGGTTATTTTGCAGTCTCAAACCCTGAAACACAAAATACCCTAAGGGGAGGTGGCTGCAAAGCATGGGGCAGCACATACTGTGTCGCGGGGCTTCGGCAAAATGTAAAACCTGGTTCTTGTAGGGCGCTACTCCCTGACCTTCAAACCACTACATCCAAACCACAAGTAGAGGGACGCAGAAGTGTATTGATCTAAAGGAATGTTTCAAAATGCTGGACCCAACAGGCGCTTTTCTACCCAACGCAAAGGCGCCCTCACAAGATGACATACCCATGTTGCTTTGGTTGCATTGGTTGGGGCTGAACCTTGGACCCAAAAGTGTCGAAAGTTGGTTTTCCTTTTGGTTTCCCTTTGGGCGAGGTGAAAAGGGGACCCTCCAAAACCACCCGCCCAGAGGGGACTTTTTCGTAGGGTACTCCTTCATGTCCTCAAAAGCGGCTGGTTTACAGGAAAGCGTGTCGCAACGTGGGGGACTGTTTTTGATGGTTTGGGAAAATCAAAAGAAACCAGAACAGGCAACCACTCAGTTTCAGGCGTCCCAATGTTTTGGCATCACGCAGAAATACTCCAACTTATGGGTGGCAAGCATTTGCTGGAATCAGTCGTGTAAATGAATAATGTATACTTTGGTGGCCTATTGCCAAAGCATGGAGGCATGTGTTTAAAACTTTCTTGCTAAAGGCGACACGAAACGAATGAAGCACACGAGCCCCAGACTCCAAGCTGCCGAAGTGGGGCTTGGTTTGTTTTTGAGTCTTCCCATAAAGAGATTCCAATTTGAGAGGCCCAAGGGAAAGGTGACTTATGCAGAGCGCCCATATCAACATAATCATAGATAGGATAATTTTGTTTATGCCCTTGATACTGAGTCCCACCAAAGTTAGTCTTGAACCTTCACTGGATTTTTACCTGCTCCGCGCGGCCCATGGGAAGTGTCTTGGCTCGGAGTGGAACGATCATGCATAGTGGCACTGGCCAACCATGTCATGGGGAGGTCTGGCAAATTTGGTTCAATCAACTCTGAGAGACAATAGCAGCCTCAAGAATGAGGTTTGCGAGCCCATGCGACCTCGCCCATAGTGCGAATTTATGTCACAGGCACCTTTTAAGTTCAGTTGTGTTTCGCTAGTATTGACACTTTTTTCTTTTTTTTAAATGTTTTTGGGGAGGGGTGCTGCTCAGTACCCCTGGCGGGGAGAAAAGAACGCCTTGGGTACCGGTTTGGGAACCGGGAAATTGAACTCCATGAACCAGATATTTGTCTTGAAAATGGGGACCCTCTAAATAATGGCGTTCGATTTGGTTTTCCTTTCAACCCATCCCAAAAAAAATACCCTCAAAAAAGGACATCCGGGTGAGGTAGAATGATGGATTCCATCCAGAATGTGCTTGCAACTGGATAGCTAGTGCGGCTTGCGAAGGGCTCGAGCCCTGGTCTTGCAGGTTCGAGTTGTTTGCGCTATGACAGGCAAGCTTTCCGACTTTGGGCTCAGGATCCCGAGGGGAGCGGCCTATTTTTCTGATGTGTTGATGACTTTTGGTGTGCATTTGTGTGAGGGATCCCCTATCGTTTTGGGTGGTTTGAGGAGAACCAGCATTGGTTGGATCCCCCATGTTGACACATGCCCATTTCCCACGGGCACCCCTGTTAGCAACTCCATGTTAACTCCGAGCGGTCCGCTTTGGACGGAGGGGAGCTGTCCATTTGCGTTTTGGGGCAAATTGCCCATTTCAGGTTTGCTGAGTATATGGGGTCCATTTGCATCCTGAAGTGCACCTTGAGTCGAACATAGCCAACGAGGCGTTGTGCCAGTATATCATTGCCTTCAGCACAGATCGGAACCATTCGCCCCACGCTGAGGTTTAATGCTTGGCTGATGCTCTGGGTGTGGCGAGCCAGGGGCTTGACTAGTGGTTCATACCCGGCGTTGCATGTGTTTTGGTGACATGCTGTTTCTTTAGTCAGTTTGTTAGTTAGTTTGTGAGTCACTTAGTTACTTTGTTAGTCACTTAGTTACTTTGTTGTTGTGTTTGTTTGTTTGTCTGTGTGTTTGTTTGTTTGTTTGATTGATTGATTGACTGACTGACTGACTGATTGATTGATTGATTGATTGATTGATTGATTGTTTGCCTATTTGCCTGCTTGCCTGCTTGCCTGCTTGCCTGCTTGCCTGCTTGCCTGCTTGCCTGCTTGCTTGCTTGCTTGCTTGCTTGCTTGCTTGCTTGCTTGCTTGCTTGCTTGCTTGTGTTTGTTTGTTTGATTGTCTGTTACCTGTCTGTCTGTCCGTTTGCTTGCTTGCTTGTTTGTTTCTTTGTTGATTTTCCGGGCTGAGCTTCTTGCTTTGCTTTCGTGTGTTTGTGTCAACTGTGTTGAGCTGGCGCCGCTCCGGACCACTCCAGAGGGTGTTTGGGCAGAGTGGCAATGAAGATGTTGGGGAATTGCATCCACGTGTTGAGTCAATGCAGCACAACCCAAAAGACACACAAAAGCAGTGGCTGCTATTCGTCACATTTGCTCCCTTGGAGGTGTGAGCAGCGACCAAAATCCCCGAGGGGCGCTTTTAGTAATTCCCAGGTTTTGCGACGTGGTGTTGATGGCTACAGCAAGGTCTGCACAATATATATATATATATATACACACACATGCGACACATGTCTTTCATGGGGCTCCCTTTTTTGGCACATACCCCCTTGACCTTTCTGCCCATGTTGGTAGAGATAAAAGTCAGCTCGGGTGTCGGAACCAAGCTCAAGGCGCGGAGCCAAGGTCGGGTTCGCGCTCATTGCCAGGGCTCAGAGGCGGGCAATGTCGTACAGTTGGGTGAAGAAGTAGACGTTCGGTTTAGACATCCCCTTTCCTTCACCCACATACAGGGAAGTGTGCCGCGTGCCATCTGCTTACAATTTGGTGTGGGTGTCCTTTTCAGTTTGGTGGAACATTCATCCACCAACAAACAAGGTATGCTGCACAGGTCCGTTTTAGAGGACTGTAGTCTTCGTTCTGTGCAAATCCATGTTTGGTCCAAAACTGAGATGGAGTTTGGCTGAAGCTTGATTCACCAGTGAACCCAATCAATTTCAACCACACTGACACCAACAATAGTGCAGACGTGTAAAGCTCGGTGTGATGTCATAGCTCATGGATTGCAGCGGGTGGGTTCTGGGAAAATAGGCTTAAACAACCAGACTATATATAATATATATATATATCTTATTATTTTAAGAGTATTGTCAACGAGGGCATTTGTACAACAGTGCTTGAAGCATGTTGGCACCACCCATGATCAATGCCTCTTACTTAGGGATTCCTTGATTCTTGTCGGTGAATTGTGCAAACGAGTGCAGATCAACTGAGTCGCTCATTCCGTGCTTTTGTTGGCGCAGGCTGGACGATTCCGATGAGTGTGACAGGACATCGAATCGGGGGTAGTTGGAGCCCTTTGGAGTTGCGGTTTAGTGAGTCAAAACGAACTCCGATCTTTCTTTGTTTTTGACACATCGAAACATATCTCTAGGTCCTCCAAAGTTTGGGCGCGGTTTTTCTTTTTCAGATCGCCTGACTCAAAACAGCGGCAGTTGTGCTCAATTGTCAGTGCTTTTGCGAGGTTTGCTTTGTGTTTTACGCTGCTTTCTTCCCTGCTTGATCGCCTGTGTTACGTGGGGAACAGCTAAAAAGCACGCCTGCGTCCAGCATCAACTCAAATTGACACACGATTGCCTGATGAACAAGAAGGTTTTCCACAAGTGCCCTTTCTGCTTGAGAACAGAAAAAGTACACGCCTTAACAATTGCACGTGCAAGTGTTTCGCTGAAAGACAGCTCTTGTTTGAACGAGACTCACAGTACTCACACAAACGACTGAACTTGCTGAAATTGACCTTATGCTTCTTGCTTTGAGCATGCTTCTAGCTTCCAACGCTACTTCCTGAGGCGAACAGGCCAAGTCGTTCCCACTTCAGCCAACAGGTTGTTTGAAAATTTTAAGGGATGTCAAGACTATGGAACACGTTGGTCGGCCATACCTGCATACTCCTAAAGTTTCTATGTTTCCGAAACAAGCAGAACAAATGCTCATGCATGTCGCTTGTGTCTGCACAAAGCACTTATTTTCAATCCTACCTCTTCGAGTGTAATTATACAACCAGGCTTGGAAAGCGGCTTTGGGGGTTCCGCATATTTCCACCTGGAAAGCCGTATGGCCATTTCTTTGCGGACGGAACCGAATTTGGATCGTTTTTCCCGTATGGTCATTTTTTGCTGGCCGGTGGCCGCATTTGGCCACAAATTGTTGACAAAAAGCCGTAAATGACTGTGTGGCCATTTTTGTGGCCCAAGCCGTATGAACAGAAAAGCACGTCACATCGGTTTCCAGGCACTCGTATGTCCTGTAGATTTCCGCAGATTTCTTGCGCATTTCCGCGCATTCTCCGCCGAAGCAGTAGGCGCGAAACTTGTCCAGCAGGGCCGGTTGAAAATTGCAGACACATGATAAGTTGCAATGCCGCCCATGCTCGGGAACTTCCGGTCAAACAAGCAAATACTGTAAGCAGAACAACTGCAATAAGCAATTTGTTATTGTCTCCCTGCGAGGATTGTCGAAGAGGGCGACTGCGCATGGTGCCTGGGCAGCCTTATGTGGCTGTATCTCCAGAGTGTTTGGCTGGCGTGGGCATCTTAAGCAATGGCGTTCAAAAACCCCTAGAATGGAATGTGTTCCTCAAAGTGAACTTTCATAGGGGTTCTCAAAATTACTTTTGGGAGTGGTTTCTCTTTAAACCACGATTGTAGAGGATCTTGAGGGATGGATCCAGATGGAGGAGTGGAGGGAAGGAAGTTGTTGTTTCGAGTCTATTGTTTGCACTGATGTTCTTCGACCCGCGGGACAGTTTACGGGATGAGTTAGCCGACATCCCTTGGCATTTGTTGTTCCTCAGTGCCAAGTTGGCCATCCTTTTTCAGAGGTTTGGCCCGCTTTTAGCTATGGCAAACCCGAAAGTCCCGAAACTAAATTTCTGCAATGGTCATTCCAGTGAATACCTGTAACACTGTAGCAGCTTGTAGCTGCACCCAAAATGGAATCATTGAAGTGCGGTTCCATTACAAATGGGTTGGTGCCAGGTTCCACAGAGCATGTTGGGAGTGAACTGAGTGAACGCGCTTTATGGGATTTCTCACGAAATAGGGGACCTTTAAAACTGGTATGTTTTACTTTCCCTTAAACCATTCAGCTCAGGGCGTCCCAGTTGTGTAAAATTACCCATGTATTTGTATAGGAGCAACGTTCAATAGTTGCTGTCATCAGGATATAGCAAAGGGGGTGACATTGGGTACACTCACCAAAGTGCCACTACGAAGTCAGGGTTACTCGCCAATTCCAATGTCATTGGGGGGGACAACTGACAATGTTTAAGGTGAAAAGCAAACGACCTGACACCAACCAACATCGAGGTGCTCCTTATTAGAGGGTGGCGGTCTGAACACAAGCTGAACGCCCTGAAATGAGTGTGTCTACAACCGGTATCTGATCATGATTTGATTGTGAATAGGGAACACCCTCGAAAATGGTTGGTGCACTTGACTTGCAAATTATGTAATGGATGAAATATTACCCAAACATCCTTACCACTTGGGTTGACACATATGTTGTTTTGTCTGTAGATTGCTTCAGCATGTTTAGTCCATTGACTATTCGGACCGGTCAGCTGAAGAGAACAGTTGGGTGTAAGTGGATGGCATAATTCCCACCACTATGGTTCATCACCCGCCTTGGTGACAGAAAAGGAATTGTGCCTGTACAGTTTCCCCCCGTGTAACTGGGTATGTCAACATCCACGGACCCCCGAAATGTTGTTGTTTTCTTTTGGTGTCCATTTAAAGCCGCTTCAAAGGGGTACCTACAAAAAGACATGGCCCACTGTGGGGTGTCCAGCCGGTGCCAGGGACATGAGTCTCGATTTTCAGACCCAACCCCCCCCCCCCCCCCCAAGAAAAAAAGAAAAAGAAAGAAAGCCAAACAAGCAGGTTGCAACGTAGATCCCCAGTGTTCACCATGCGCGTCCAGACAACACAGCGTTAGAGTCGTGTGGCTCTTCAGCGAGGCGTCCGCGCTTTGCAGACCGCCGCTGTGGGGAGAGGTGCGGGGCATCGCTGGTCAATGCGCCCCGGCGGGGCAGGCTGCTACTGGAGGCGAGCGGGGGGAAGACGCCAAGAGGAAGCCAGCGCCATCTTCGGGGGTTCCAATGTCTGTTTTGAGACAAATCCAATTCAGTGCCTTCCACACTTGTCCCCTTTTCGGCGGGCTGCTCAAAATCATAGCCCACAAAAGTAAAGGGCTCCCTTTCTTGATCAGTCGCATCTAAGAGGTTGGCTTAACCTTGGAGGAAGCTGACCCAGCCAAAGTCAACTCAGAAGCTTAGGAGGGCAGTCCCATTTGATTTATAGGGTCCGCGCGTTTTGAATTTCTGGGTACACTCCTTCAATGCTGGGCAGTACCAGTCACAATGCACCTCATTCGCAATGCCTCCGGCAAATGTGAGGTTGGACGACTCGAGTTCGCAAGACACAATGGGTATGCTTGCGCAATTTGACGATTGCGACCGACTGTAAATGGTTACGATTCACCCAGGCAATTGCAACACCCCACTGGTTGAACAAAGGGGTGGTGCCCCGCTTTCAAGGCAAACCTTCACTTAGGAAACACCCCCCTATCAAAGTGCCAGGCTGAATACGGGTCAACACTGATGTTGGGCAAATGAGGAGCTCATATTATGGATGTCACTTCGTGGATGTCACTTACTTGGATACGGTCAAATTTCTTTGCTGTTCGCGCTTCTTTGGTTGCACCCTCGGGGCAAACCGAGCTCACTCATGATGAAGGTTCCTTACTTGCGGCTTACTTTACTGTATTTCCATCTTGTGATTTCAAGTAATTAATTTGCAAAACATGCTGACGGTGCACTCCAAAACACGAGGGTGACGAGATCAGACACAGCAACGTATTGACCTTGCCCACAAGCAACGGACAAGTGAAGGCCTTTTGGGAAGCACACTTTCCCGTGTAGACACACACACACCAACAGTGTTTGCCCAGAAAGGACCATGCAGTGGAAATCGCCCCATAGATTGTGCGGCAGAAACATGACTTCGCTGAGCTGAGCAAGTTCAACATGCAACACATTGCAGCCTGACCTGACTGTCCTTTTCCTTTTATGGTTAAACACATTTGGTAGAAGTAACTGACAATTTGTGCTGGGCTGCTTCACTGAGTTCAGCCACGGTTGCATGGTTCGGGCCGGCAGGAACGTCAAAACTATGTCAGGATTTTCGGGCTGAGCCCTTTTCTGTTGGACAGACACAACTCGTGGTTTTGCGTTCAGGATGTGGTCCCCCCACAGCTCCTGCAGCAGCTTCTTGCCACGGCGCCCCAGGCGCCCAAGCGGAGAGATCCCAACCACCAGGATGATCGTTTCTTGGAGGGTGACCCATAGTTTTTCTTGAGAATTACTGCACCAAATGAACCCCCTTTCAAACGATGAAGTGGTCATAGGGGATGGCCTGCTTTGGTTTCACTAAAATTGTGGTTTTCCACAACCATGGTGGCCCCTACAATTCCATGGTGGGTGGGAGATTTGGAAGTAACCCTGTCCCACAAGATTGAAATTCCCGTTTTCACAAGGAGGCATTGGGAGCTTAACCCCAGCCCTTCCCCCCCGCCCCTTCCACCAGGAGCGCCAGGCCGGGTAGGCGGCCCCAGACGAAAGAGGGGCGTGCTTGTTGTAGCTCTTTATCGGAGGACTCGAAAACCAAGTGTCGCTGGTATCATCATGTTCGTTTATCAAGCCTGCCGTAAGAGGATCCTGGAGTGAGCGACATTGTTTTTTCAGAGTGGT
Source organism: Effrenium voratum (assembly GCA_963377175.1). Classification (NCBI taxonomy): domain Eukaryota; class Dinophyceae; order Suessiales; family Symbiodiniaceae; genus Effrenium; species Effrenium voratum. Next base: position 451,794 of record CAUJNA010003441.1, read on the forward strand.
CCCTTCAACAACAAGCAATCTGTCGACCCAGCAAACAACCGACCACCCACCTACGCAAACGCGCACACACGGATGCCCAACCAACCAGCCAGCCAGCCAACCGGGCGGCCAACCAACCAACCAACCAACGAGGGTCAAGGAAAAGCAGAGTTGAGCATTCAAGCAGAGGATGCGCTCTTCGTTTTGTCAAGGGTCAAGTGCTCAGCCCGGACCTCCAGGCGGTGCGGCCGGGGGACGGCTTCGAACGCCCCCGGCCTTTTCGTCGCAACGAGGTGTGGTATGGTTGGGGTATTGGGTCTGTCATTTTGTGGAGGGTACCCGTTTTGGTGGAAACCGAGAGGTAAGCAACAATTTTTGGGGTCCCCCAAAAATGGCGCAAGCATATGGACACTTGATGTCTCTTCATATGGCTGTGGCTCAGAAAAAATGTGCCAAAATGGCACCTTGGTAAATGGAGCCAAAGACTAAAACCTGCGTAGCCCCTGCTGCTGAATTTTGCGTAGCCCCTGCTGCTGAATTTTGAGCCACACCCATATGATGCATCTTCCAGTTGGTTGGTTTCAAAGGGAAACCGCCCTCCAAAATCCAGCGACGCGTCAACAAAAAATGGGGCTACAAGGGCGCAATCGACTGGGCCGAAGATACCGTTGCTGTATTTGGACGTTTGTGTGTCTAGCAGTGCTTTAGCTTTCCCTTTGTGAGGTTGTAAGGAAACCCAAGAAGACACTGCCCGTTTTAAGGGGCTCCCATTTGACGACACACCCATTTATTGTTTGCTTTGGCACGTGCAGGAATCCTTGCAGCCCCCCTGCATGCATCGAATTGTCAGAAGTCCTGCACTCAAAGGGACGGTCCAGATACAAGTATTGGCTGGTGTCGCATTTCTTCCACCGTTATGGGTATTAATTTTAGTTGGACCCTTGGGTGGACGTCATTTATGACCTGGGGATTGGCGTTGTTAGGGGTTCCCCATTAAAGTTCATTGCCATGTGGTTGGCAGAGACGGATGCGTACTGAGAACTTACAACATGAACTCACTTCCCTGGTTTCCAGACTTGCTACCGTTTGGGAACATGGTGAGAAATCTGGATATCCCGAAAGTGGAAGCGGCCCATTTTTTCATGATGCTTCAAGGGGGGCAAATAAATCCCCCCCCCCTAAGGCCTTCAGGGGACATTTGTGTGCAACTGGGCGTGTTTTGACATGCAACTGCTTGGCCAGTGCCTCGTTTTCTGAAGCGTCCGGCCCTGCCATGGGGCGCTGGGCAGAACACAAGACGCAGACCTCCGAAAGGGGAATCAGAAGGTGGCTGTTTAAACATGTTGACTCACTCCCTGAGTTCCCGCACTTTCTTCTTTCTGGAAAGACCATTTTGAGTAGCAAAGACAAACTTGGATTTGTTGAACATGTAACCAGGGGGTCGAATCGCCCAACCCTGATATGGCTGACCTTAGTTTCTGAGTCCTTTGGAGTCAAAATGCTTTTCCATTGAACCTACAAGATCTTTTGCTCATGGCTTGGAGCAACCCAGCTGCCAGGTCTGGGCCGGAATTCAGCCGGTGCAGGCGGCCCAATGGGCCATGGCCACACCAAACAACGAGTCCGCACTGGCCTTCGCCAGGAGCCTGATCGAGGCGCTCGGGAACGCGCGTGTGCGCGATCGATCGCGGGCAAGCAGAAAATGCATAGAAATGGTTGACGCCTTTTGGTGGGCAGAATATTTAGGGACTGCCCTGAAAGTGCAGAGACTTCAAGGGGTTTCCCAGATGTTTGTTTTCAAGAAGGCAACAGGAGGGTCCTCATATTTGTTTATTGTCAGGAAAGTCAGCCCTGGTCGAAACGGGAAAGGTCAAGAAAGCCAATTTAGGTGTCTACTGCAACAAAGAATGCATACCTCCCAGTTGCCAAGTCGCACCCGTTTTTCGTTTGGATAGGAGCTCCGGCCACTGGTCAAGTGAGACATGCAGAGGGGCAAGCTCCTTTGCTTCCTCAGAAGCTTCATAGGAGGTAGGGGTGCCGACACACGCGCGGTAAACCATGTTACCCAACTTCCCTGCGGAAGCAGCAAATGCACTAGGACCTTCTCGAAGCACGCAACGCCCCAAAAACCTTGCCTCGCGGAAAGAACTGGTGAGTCAAGCGACACCTTCACATGGAAGCGAACCTGTCCCAATCCACTGAGATCCTTAAGGGCGGGTGGCCGCTGTGGGAGCCCTCAACAGAGTGATCGCCGGTGATTGTAGTCCAGTAGTTCGAAAATTTGAGGGTACCTTGTCAGGGTGGGTTAAAGGCAAAACCAAAGAGAACCAGCAGCCACAAGATCAGCCACTAGATGTTCAGCAACGCTGGGCGAAATTGTTCAAACAACCCCTTCGTGTCTTTCAAAGGGACGCCACAGGAACATTGCTTTAACAGTTCGGTTTGTTTAGGCGGGTTGTAGGCCCATCCCATGTTCGTTCCCCACCGTGCACCATTTCTTGGCAGGTCACACGCGCTATGAGTAGCTCGTCTGCAAAAGTTTCTTGGCTTTGGCGACCTTCCTCTGGGTCCATTGAATCAAATGTTGGGGAGGTTGGGGGGGACTCTTTTAGGGAATTTGCTTTGCGCCGCAATTTAAGGGATTTGTCGACCACGGAGTAGTCAATGTGCCAGATCAACAGAGGGGTGGTTCCCCACAAAGCGAAGGATTCTCTCGAAAATGCGACCCATGACATTGGGCTACCACACTCAGCAGATGACCATCCGAAGATGAACTTCATTCACCAAAATCCGGGCACAAAATGAATATTATATATATATATATATATGTATGTATATTGCTATACTATATATATATATATATATGTTAGATATATGCTAATCCTTGATTCCATGAATCTTAACAAGTGTCGCTTCAATCGCCCTGGTTCCAAATGTGGCCCGGCCTCGCTCAAACGTCACCTCTCCGAGGCAGGACAAAAGGGCTGCCATTGAAACAGCATGAAATATTAATGCCTTTTTCCCGATTCTGGCGGGGCTGAACAAACATCAATGTCGATCAATTCAACAAACTTTTTCCAGGCCATCCTTCTATTACTCCCCTTTCAGATGTCATTAAATGTCCCATGCTCTGCTCTTCGGCCTTTGACTCTGTTTGTCAACAGATCGTAATATTGTCTTCCTGCCAACTGCCAAGAAGCAGCTGGCTGGGATTAGGCAACAATGAATGGGACCCTCTCAGGACGGTTTTGCAAGGGAACCAACATGAAACCAACCGTTGTGGTCGTTTGGCAGGTACACACGTCTTTGTCAAGGGGTCAACAAAGCTTGTATCCGGGCTTTGCACAGATAGGCGTTCAAGTATTCAGGCAATTTCGACCGAATCTGCCCCCCCATGTTGAAGCCGTTTCCCATGTTGATTGGCGGATGTTTTGAGCATCACACAACAGAACTCCCTAAATAAGAGACAATTTGACAAATTCACGCATTACCTTTTCCACCGTGAACGGACGCCACTATTTGGACAATGTTGAGGTGGATAATTTGAGAACCCCTGCAGAAGCAAACGAGTTTATTTATAAATCAATCACAGTCTTCTTTTTTGACCTTTGGGGTTTCACCTCTGCGGTGACGGGGGAGTTGACTCCGACGCTCAGAACGCATCATCGATGACCAGTTCCTTCTGTGGGCGCCTCAGCTTTGTGCAGTGGCCACTTGGTTGACGGCGTGAGTTACCAGAGAACTTCGGTGTGCACTTGCTTGTTGGCAAGGTTTTCTCGCTTCCCTTGGTTGGGAGCTAACCCGAATGGAGCCTCAATCAGAACTTGGGCGGATGAGGTTGGTAAGGGACAGTCCCAACCAGACATAGGAGCGGCAGCCCTGTTGATTCATGGCTTTGGGTAGATCCCTTTACCAGGTGTGATTACTCACCGGGTGCGATTTATAAGGTAAGTGTTGGAGGGTGAGCTAAGTCACCACTTCGAGCACCATCTTTTGTTCTGATTTTTTCCCCCTGGCACCCCGTATGGCTGCTTTTTTTCGGTCAAACTCCCGTATTTGGCTGTATTTGCCCGTATGGCCATGATTTTTTGGTTATTTGCGTAAATCACCCGTATGAAACCCATATTTGTTCGACATGTTGTTGAACAAAAAACGTAAAAATCCGTATGGCCATCTTTTTCGGTCAAAGGCGTATGACCTAACAAAAACGGCCATATGGGGTCCCAGGCCTGTATATGTCAACACGCCAAGAACCTGTTTGGGAAGTTGTTGCTGTTGTCACAGCATCAATGGTATAGTCCGGACCAAAGTATTGACTATACTATTGACTCCAATCATTGCAGATGTCCTTCGCGGTTGTTTAGAGTTTCTGCTAGTCATGTTATATAGATGCCGAAGCTTGCAGAATTTTCAGGATTGAAACGAAGAGTTGAACCGCTTGGTCTAGTCAGGGCTGCCAATTTGTTTCCCAGGACCTTTTGGTTGCCAAAGTCCAAAGTTTTTTCTGACGATGTTTGGGCGGGACATCATGATTGTCCTTTGGTTCCATTTCAATAAAATTCCGGACATCAGTAAAGCCAGGGACCACTTTGCAAAACCCCTCCCCAGTTATGGAACCAATGGAACCCTGCTCGTGGTGATTTTCAGAGCCATGCAATTTTACGCAGTATCATGTCAGGGTTGGAGTCTCGGCCTTGTTACATTGTTGCTTTGCAGACACCGCGGATTCGTATTAATCATTCAGAAGCTGACATTAGCTTACCTGTCATTGGCTTTCCTGAGGTGGGTTTCTTCATCATGTTTGCAACAGAAAGGCCTTTGGGCTTGGCCAGCTCAACTTGGGCCAGTTGGCGTGTCTGCCAAACCCGAAAGGCGATTCTTTCGCATGGTGCCTGACAGGACCGCATCGTCCCTTCACTTTGCGCAGCTCGCATGCCGCTTCCACGAACCTTCCGGAGAACCTGGGGACAGCATGCCCGTGCACGCGGACAACTGCGTGTACCAGGATGGAAACGGCGATCGAGCCTTTACGGTCCGAATTATGACTGACTGGCAGCCCGAATTGGGACTGGGAAGAACACCATGCTCAGTTCAACACATGACACGCAGATACCCATCAAAGCTCGGCTTGAAAGCAGCGGTGCCTGGTTTGTGAACAGGCAAACTCAGACTTTAACTCGGAGAGCTGCTGTGACTGGCATGCTGAACATTCTGTATCCGGCTTTTTTTAGCTGGTTTTCTCCCGCAAGCAGGAGAGAGCCATTGGGACCCATAGTGTCACCTGTTTAATGTGTGTTATGTATATATATATATGCATGTTTACAGGGATTCCTCGGATTAGTTTGGTCTTCGGGAACATCCGGAAGTTTGCATTATCCCCGACCCCCCAGAAGGATTTGCAGAATTCCTTCGGTCGGAGAGCCTTTTCCTTGGAGGTGGGGAATTTTGGTTTTGTCCCGGAATCTGTGACAGGCAAGGACAGTTGGGACAAAGCTCTTTTGCACGCAAAGCTGACTCTACCATTGTAGGCAGATAGTGGCCAATAGTGAACCAGTACCGTCGCTGATGCTTGCAATAAAAACTGTGAAACTGCTTTTGGTGATCTTGGTGGTCTTGTTGTTGGTGGTGGTGGTGGTGGTGGTGGTGGTGGTGGTGGTGGTGGTGGTGGGTGGTAGTGGTGGTGGTGGTGGTGGTGGTGGTGGTGGTGGTGGTGGTGATCATGATGACCATGAGGATCAACCTCATGGCTATATGATTTCTATGATTGAGCAGGAGGCAAAAGGAGAACCCCTTTTGCGCAGTGTAATTGTTTGCTGTCCCGGCACTTGGGCTCCCAGTCAGGAGCCCAGCCACGAGGAGAATGAAACTTGCGTGCTTCGGGAGGCGCTGGGATGAGCTCCAGCAATTGCACCGAGAGGGTGAACGAGTGTGAGCAAAACACACCGTCCTTACGGGAAACAGCTTTAAATGGTTTTTCCATTAAGCCTACAAAAGGTCTAGCGACCTTTTGCTCATGGGGGGGGGGAGAAATGAGTGAGAACCCGGTCATCCACCCTCGCGTACCGGTCCGATGCTTTTGCTTTACCATACACAGGCCTTAGGAAACCTCAAACATAGCGTTCTAATTACGCCTTCCTGACATGGCTTACATTTCCAGACTGAATTCAGGAATCTTCCGTCGTGAGAGGCTCTGCTTTTCTTGGGGGGTCGGGTGGGGCTTAGGGGCATGTTGACGTCTACCTCTGTGGTAACAAATATAATTGGCATGGCCTTTCTGTGGCGCATATGCTGCTCCGTCGTATTGCTGCGCATGAACAAGCTTGGGAGAGCCAGAAAATTGATGTCCACTTGAAAGCCAGCCCTTTGTCCGACCTTGGACCTTGTTGTCGACTCGGCTTCACTCCGCTTGTTACAACTTTTCTTGCCTTCTGACTCTGTCTTGTTGAATGAACCTTAAACTACAGCCCACTTCAAAAGGAGCCTGTGTGTGTCTGTGTTCGCTGTCTCTTCTGCATGTGGGCTTTGCCAACAAGTTGAAGTCCTAGGCAGCAAATCCACATTGCCGGCAGTGTTTCCTAGCACCCACGCTGTGCCCATGTGTTCGGTCATGTGAATTTGCAAGAGCAAATGGTGTGGTGTTGCACGTGGGGATGTTCGCGAGTCTGAATACATCACTTCTTGTCAATATTCAGTCAAAACGCAGTGGAAGTTTGGACACACACATACACACGGAAGAGAAGGCGGCGCATGTCATCAGGTAATGGGGAAGCTAAGTACAACACGGCGGGGTCGTCATTGACTTGTTATTTTGTGCTTTTGAGTTCCTTTGCAAACGGTCACCTTGGGACCATTCAGTTTACAGATACAAAAAGTTAGTTTGGAGTTCCTTCGTCCACCAATCGATCAGCCAGAGCAACGGAGACATGACTCAATCCGCAACATACCAAGTTCATCCAAGGTGCAGATGTGCAAGCAACAGAGGCCCTTCTCTGGACGGTCTGCATTTGCAAGCTTAAAACCGTTTTTGGTCCCCTACCATATGGTGGAGGGAGGGGAGTCCGCCAATTCCATTTGGACGGTTTTAGGAAGGACACCAAATCAGCCCAACCGCTTGGACGGCCCAACCTGGGCCCCAGCAGCCCCCATGGACCCTCTGCCAGGGAGCTGCCGGCATGGTGAGCCACGCGGGCTACCTGTACCTGGGCGGTGACTTTGAAGGAGGCGGGGAATGGGATCCGATCAATCCCCGTTGACTGCCCAAACTGATTCCCATTGGCCAGTTCAGGTGGTTCTACCCAGGTTTAGTATTTTGGCAATTTCGGGATAGTTTGGCAGATTGATTGGGTCAACATTACGCTGACCTTGCTGCTCCCCTTCTCCTTGCCAGCAACTGAGAAAGCGTATGGAATCCTTAAGAGCGCGGCTTGTGGAAAGTAACTTTTCTTTTCGGCCACATTGGTACGCCTTCTTTCATGACAACAGAAGGTTCCCAGATATGGCTGTGGAAGCCATGCTCTAATTCCGCGAGGCAACCCTGTTTAGGAGGTCCAGCCCTTTCTTGGGGTCCGATTCTCTTTTTAAGGGAGTCCTGAAACTTTTGCCCAGTTCCAAGCCTTGCTTATATTTGCCTGAACATGAACATGGAGCTGCGAACAAGTGTCCTCCACAAGTAGGTTCCAGTGGCTATGGCTAAGCCCTTAGGTTTGGGCAGTGCAAACCATGGGTCACGCCACCACAACCAAAGAGACAACATCTTACAAGGGCTCTGATTGTCGGAGCGGTCATTCCGTGTAGATCAGGTGCGCGCTGCTTGCTTGGGGGATCCCACGAGATCCCTATGAATTTTCTGTCAGGCGAAGCGTATTTGTTACAAGTTGTTTATGGTTGAGTTTCTATCTCTCCGAGGGCGCCAAGGCAACAGGACAGCTATGGTCCTTCCCCTTGACAGGTAACCCAACTATGCTTCGTGTGAGGGGCCCCATGCCATTAACTTCACTGGTGAGTGGGAAGGCCTTGTCAGTGGTTTCACCTGCATCATCCCTTCTTAACAGCTTTAGTTGTTTCCTACCATGATACACAAATATGTGTAATATATATATATATATATATATGTTCTTGTATACATCCACATACAGGTATGTGACTTCATTCCTTAATTTAGAGGGATGCACACTCTATGTGTCCAAATCCATACGACTCCAGAGGCCGTGCAAAGGCGCTAGCCTGCTGCGTAGGGTCCCAGTCCAGTGGGTGGGTTTCCATTGGCTCATAGCCGAGTCCAGGATACTCAAATCTCAGAAGACTTGGGCCACTTGAACAAGCCCAAAAGGGGAAATGGCCTAGAGGGTTCCCTTGGTACCGGCAACAGGTCAAGTACATCGTAGCTACTTGAACCCGTAGGGTCAGGTTGTTTCCCTGAACTCACTAGGGGTAATGTTTATTTTACCGGGGCCAGTTAAAGCAACCCCAAGATGGGCAACCCTCAAAAAAAGTGGAAAGGCGTAATCTTTTTGCAGAGGGATATCGGTGTAGCTCTCATTGTTCGTTTGGTAGCTTTCTTAAGGTTATTTTTCTTTCTGTGGCCTTGGAGCGTCGACACGCGCACCATGATTTGGCGTGGAGCACAGCTCAGGAGTGAACAAGAGACGAACGTGAAAGCCAGCAACTTGGAAGCTGGCCCGCGCGCCATCGGCCCCAAAGGTCGTGGCAGATTTGGAAGCCTCGGTCCACTGCCCATGACACGCGAAGTCAGCTCGACCGTTTCGCTGCCACGAAGCAGAGATCTGGCACAAGAAGGCTAAGACAAGTGCGGCCGAAAATCTTGGCGGAGTCACCTTAAGCTGTCAGGAACTGCCTGGAAGAGTCTTTGCCACATGAGGGGCATCACAGGTCGGCCACTGAGAACGTGCGAGCCGAGCATCTCAAAGTGCACCGCGCAACTCGGAATTTGTAATGCCAAGGAGGGCAGTTGGCTTCTCTGACCACTATGGCACTGACGGTGGGAAAGGTGCTGGCAAGGAGCCTTCCTCGTCAGACCAGGGAGCACGAAGGTTCCCACACGCGGTGGCCGGATCGGCAAGGTTGCACAAATGCTCGGCGACAGGTGTTTCGCAATAATCTGAGACCCTCCACCATTTGTCTCGGGCTTCAGCAGGAGAGTCTCAGTCACAAAGTGTCAATGAGCCCGCTGGGAGAGAGAAACATCACCGCATTTTCCGCGACACCCAAAACCCGCTTGGCCCAGGGGATTTCTTCTACGTCCCCGACTGGCACTCGCCGCCAAACGCACGGACACGCGTGCGGCCGGCACCCGGGCGTATGGCCAGGGGCCGAGGGGCCAAGGGGCCGAAGGGCGCGCCGAAATTGTAAGGCCCAACTTAGGTGTGGACTCCAATGGAAGCCGAAGTTGATGGTTTCCCTGTTGGTTTCCCTGAAAGAAACATTTCCCACAAGGGGTAGCCTCAGAAAAGACAGGCCCACTAAGTGGTTAGCCTTCCCTAAATTAAATCCCACCCTCGCAAGCCATATACTTGGGGGTTACTGATCATTTAGCTACAGGACCCGCCAAGGATTTCAAACGACTGCACAGATACGATCCCGGACTCCATGATGACAATTCCTGGAGCAGGGGGTCCCTGAAAGCATGCACTACACATTGCCCGTGAATAGCTTAACCTGTACCAGCTAATTCAGAATCCCTTCGGCAGGTATCCTTTAAGGAGCCCTGAGGATTCCTCGTTTCCAGCTGAACTCCGGGGGAATTTCCCCCCCCCGTCATGGCAAAGTGTAAAAGGAAGCCACGGCGAAAGTGGTTAGTTGTATGTGGAGGGGACAAAACGGCCCCTGGGCCCGTTTACTTTCAACCAAGTTGCGTTTCGTTTGCCACTTTGGGTTGGATATATTTGTTGGTGTGATGTTCACGATTGAGCAAACCTGCGTCGAACCAAGCAAGCGGTCGTTCTTTCGCTAGCCCAAGCAGATATAGAGTAACCCAATGAACGGAAAGCAGACCCTCAGCCCTCAGCTCCAGGACACAGCCTTGGACAATCCCATAGACTCGGCCTCAACTCGAGGTGCTTTGCGGGATTGCTTGACACGCATGGCAACAAATGGGACACGGTATTCAGCGAGCTATCACCATCTTCCTAAACGTGTGGAAAATCTACAGTCAAGGGGTTGGGAGCGACTCTTTCCATTGACTCGATGCGATGCCGTTTCACGGCCGACTCCGAGGTTGCCATTGCCGCCGGGGGCAGCAACCTGCACGGCGTCATGCCTGTGACTGCTGCGCCCTGAGCCAAACCACCGCGGGGTAACAAGAGGGCATGTGCCATCTCTTTCCTCAAGTGATTCCAGTTACCACAGTAGGCAACCAGGGAGACCACACTGTAAGACCTGGAGGTGAGGTACCTGTTGCACGCGTAAATCAATTACCAGCACAACGTGAGCCAACGAGTCAGTGCTGGAACTGCCTTTTGTGTTGCCCGATGCATTTGAGGGGAAACGGAGGCTTGCGGATGGATTAACAAGCCCTCTTCACATTTTCCTCAACTACTCCCTTGATGGAAAGCAAGATAGTGACCCAGCAAGATGAAAGTTGAACTAGAAAGGGCTGGGCCATGCGCTCGCCCTGAGGATGGCACGCGCTGCCATATGGCCGTTTGGCTGACCTGCGATCAAGAGCCTCGCTTGCACTGCGGGGCTTTGGGACATCTGTCAAGCACTCAGTTTGCAGTCCATGTTTGAGGGACACCAACATGGATGTTTTTTTTGGGAGACCCTCCCCTGGTTTTGTACCCAAGGGAAACTAAAGGAAATCAATGCAGGTGAGCACCTAATTTTGAGACAAACCCATGAGTTGGGGAACATGGAAGTCTCTGTCGTGCGGCGGCCACGGTTTGCGGCTGGGTTATTTGCCATAGTTTAGACAATTAGTTGCCCTTTCTGTTTGAAGGGTTCCACTTGAAATTACACCAACAAGGCTTCAAGACCATCCAAGCATTTCATTCCCATGTGATGCATAGAAGGTGGGTTCCTGGCTCCTTGCGTATACATTGGCCATGTAGTTCACTGCCTTTTCAAACAGACCAAAGGAAACCGCCACTTTGGGGGGTCATGCTGAGGTGGAGAGCATTTAAGAAGCGCTGCAATGTGTGCAGTTTGGCGGTTCGACTCCCCAGGTCAATGCCCTCCTTGAGCTTGAGCAACGCAAAAGGGTCGTTGTGCGACCTCCATCCGCCCTCTTTGTGCGGCTCCCTCGAACCTCGTTGGAAGGCCCGCAAAACGGGGGCATCCCACCAAGATGGGTTTTGCAGGTGCCCCAAAAGAGGTATTGTTCGTTTGGCTTTCCAAAAAGAACCAACAGGGGTACCAAGCCAAAAACCCGAAGGGTCCGTGTATTTGTTAAGGATGAACTTGAGACTTGTTTGACTCCTTTTGAAAAGGATAAAGACCTGGACGACCAATTTCCTCTAAAAGGCAACCTATTGGTGGATTCCATGGCAACGACGGCAGGAGCCACAGGGGGGGTTCCATGTCATTCGGTCAACTATGTCCAGTAGTTTCTGGTTCATTTGGAAGGAGCTTGAGAGAGCTCACAAAAGTTCAACCACAAAAACCCAGCAGACTCGCTCAATTCCAACCACAAAAGCCAGGGGCCACTGATTTTCTCTTATCCGAAATGGGGCCATCCCTCGTTTTGACCACGACCGCTGTCGTGAGGACCTGCGGGGCGCGCAGAGCGAGAGCCTCCAGGAGGCCGAGGCGATCTTGGCACATCTGCCGCCTTTGATGCCGGTGCAGGAGCAACGAGCCCGGGGTGAAACAAGCAAACAAAGGTTGACCCCAGAAGTTCCCAAACAAAGGTTGACCGGTTGTGTCCAGTCCCAAGGGGGCAAGTGAGAGGGGGATGTGTGTTCTTGAGGGTGCACTTTTGGGGTTGGTTCTAAACCAAAAGGACAACCCACCTTTTGCCCAAAAGGCACACCCTTGTTTGTTGATTTCAGGCAATATGTTTTATGCAGTACTGTCTCGGAGCCAACTCACAAGGAGCCGTGGTAAGTTTACGACCCTCAATGGTCCTACTGTGGCCCCCAATTATCACCAATAGCCACTGGCTCTGTCAAAATCGAAAACTGGAACTACCTCCTTGCAACTTGGAAGTAAACCAAGTGGGGGAGAACAGATGCTGCAGTAAGCAAACACAGACGTGAAGAAAGGTTGGAAATTGCAACGAAAGACAAATGTGGCAAGCGGTGCCTTGGGGTTCATTGGGGAGGGACATGGGGCGAGCTCTACGAAACAGCTAGTGTTGGAGCATGTTGGAGTTTCCGGACTGTGTTCATGTTTTTGTGGGTAGGCTGTAGTGGAGGCCAAAAGTAAGTGGGAAACGAGCAACGGACGTGCCCTTCTGTTTTGCAGGGCGAGCTCACCGATTCGAGGAGTAAACACGCTCACTATAACGTACCTGTACTGGGGGATCCCTTTTTTTCCAGTGTTTGCAATCATTCTAAAGATTCTAAAGTTAGCAGAATATTACCAGGATTCCAGGATGTCGGTTTTTCGGATGCAGCTGACTATTGCCTTTGCAGGTTGATGGGTATTGGTCCCCTGAAAGAGTTGTTGGTGGGCATATTGTCAGCCGCTCAAATAAGGGTTGAGAATCCCACGTTGTTAACATCCAAATTGCAAAGTAGTAGAATAATGGAAATTGTACCTTGATAATACAGAAAGGGCGTGAATTCCACAGCGCCTTGGCGGTCAAATGGTTGCCCCTAGGTCCAAGTATTTTCTAAGGATGCCCTCTGACCCAAGTTCAAGGTTCCTTAAAATTAATTCCGGGCCAGTTCAATAGACATGTTTCCAGTTTCAGAGGCGTCCAAATCATTGTACACAGGTTTTGGATCCATTCCCTAAGGAACGGTGAGTTTTGCGGGATTACTTCGACTCCCAGGCGTGCGAATGTTTGTGTCCCACAGCTTCGCTGAGCTCGAGAATCCAACAGGAGGAGCCTGTCTTCAACCCCGCAGCTTTGTTTGGACTCTCTACCTCGGGGTCCAAACACATAAACAAATGTTGGGGGGTCGAAAAAACAGGCCCCCCTCCTCCAAAAGAAGCTCTTGAAGGCAGGGATGCCAATGAGTGCCACGTGGAAGCTCATCGGCCCAAAAGGCTAATACTTCCGACCTTTTCAAGGATTGATCGCGGCATGTTTCAGTGATTATGACTCAATCAGGTCGTTTTGCTCGTGACCGCTACACGTCGCGCCCTAGGAACACATACTGTTCCCTTTTAAGTCGAGGGAATCTGAAGGTAGCGCTAAGCTAAGGTGCTTAGCATGTCAATCTTCATGGACAGTTGCAGCGGACATACAGGGAGTTGCTGTTGCTTCCGCCAGTTTCAAATGAGGCGTTACAGGAGGGATACAGGCTACCTGCGTGAAGTGTAGTGAGAAGAGTTGAAATTACCCAAGAAACACACTCTTTTGTAGAGGAATCCTGTCCTCTTGGCTGGTTGTTGTATTAGTTTCCGTTAATCCGACAGAAGGTCTAACGACCTTTTGCTTGTTCCGGGGCTTTTTAGCAACCCAGTTGGGTTCCTTCTGCAGGACTGGCGCGCAGACAATGCAGCCTTTAAGTCAACGTGCGCGGAGACTGTGCAGGACCGTCAAGTGTTCGGCAGAGGCAGGCAATTTGGTTTGCCCTAGAAGTGCCAACACTTTCTGGCGGATGTAGTTGATGCTTCCCTCCCCAAGCGAAATCCAAAGGCAAGCCTTGGCGTTTGAAGCGTGAGCTTCAAATCAATGGGTGCGATGCGGGTGACGTGCACGGGCGACATAGGCCCATGTTGGCGAGACCTGGCTAAATAGCTGGAATTGTTTATTCATTGCTTTTAAGTTTCAATTAGGCAACCGATAAGAGACTTCCCCCCCCTCCCCTGGTTAGATAGTTGGTACTGTGTCTTGTCCCCTTCAAGGGTCCCAAACAGGTATGGATTTTGTGGACCCGCTGTCAAGAACCAAATTTGGAAACTAGGTTTCTGTTGTTGTGGTTGCTCAATGAAGCTGCCAGAGGTAAGCACTCCGACCTTCTAGCAACCACCTCGGACCTCGCCGATGCACAGCTCGCCATCGTGGCCCTGTGTTGGCAATGTCCAGTGAGATATCCATTCGAGCACGGTACGCTTTTGCACGAGCTTCTTTTTAGGCCTTTGTATTTGCCAGAGAATCAGGAGCCCCGTTGAGATTTATTTGGAGGCTTATTGTATCAATCAGGGGCGGTACTTTCTAGAGGATGATTACAGCTGCTTCCTACCAGCACCCTCCGACTACCGTCTAAATTTTATTTTCGGAACTACCGGGTATTTAGCAGTAGTTCCGAAAATAAAATAAGCAACCGTAGATCTGTAGATCTCTACGGGCGTTTCATGTTGCCCCAAACAGTGAAAAACAAGACCACGGGGTGACACGGGGTGACACGCAGGCGACACGGGGTGACACGGGAGCGACACGGGGCGACACGGGGCCGGCGCGGGGTGACACGCTCAAACGACAGTAGTTTGCAGCGATCTAGTGTCGTTCTGGGGGGGGGGGGGGGCGACATGGGGGCGACACGAGGTGACACGGGGCGACACGGGGGCGACGCGGGGTGACACGCAGATGACACGCGGGTGGCACGGGGTGACACGCTGTGAGGCGCTTGCTGCACTTGCTGCCACCCCTTGATTGCTACCACCCCTGCTATGGCATCTCCCCGTTGTAAACAGTAGCTAGCAGTAGTTAGACTATGGGCATTCCGCAAATAAAATGCAGTAATTGACAGTAGTTGTTCTAACTACAGTCGGTTTTGGGAAATTTCTATCTACTGCCGTTTGGGCAGTAGTCGGAGGGTGCTGGCAAGATATTGGTTATTTTAAATGCGCTTCCCCATGTTTTCGGGCTGTTTTCTGACAAACAAATACGGGAACACCGCCCACCGCAGGAGCCTCAGGTGCTCGCAACGGAAGACAAGGACCGCGAATTCCGAATCGTTGCGGGCGGACTGTGGAACGACCCAGACAAGCCTCACTTCCGCAGATTTTGTGCTTGATACGTTTTGGGAAGCCCTTCAGTACCAATCTGAGACCTCTCTTTTTTGCCGCCCCTACGCGTTTGCGTTCACGCGCGTTCTCCCGAGCGTTGGGGACGCTTTCCCGGCGAGCTACGCGAGGCCGAGCTCTTGTCAGACCTCCCGGGGCCCCGAATCTCGCGCATCCCAGGCTTGGAGGGCTGTGGACCGGGAGGGCTGTGGGCAACCAAAACCTACACGCCGGGCCCCTTAATGTTGGACCTTGAATCTCCTTTCTAGCATTGTCAACCCACGAAAAAGGCATCTCCCCCGCAGCAAGGCTGACATCAACACACAACCTGGTCCAACCTCCACGACGGCTCTGGAACGCAAACAACTTCGTACCTGGCTCTTTTAACATGTGCAAAATGATTGCTGTTTTGTCGAACTATGTTTCTTGACCCAACGGCTATTATTTTTGCCTGCCGACAGTTTTCAGTGTTTGCACACTCTGGTATCAATAAGCATGGCAAAAACGGCGTAATTTGCCGGCGAAACACCGTTGTTTTTTGCCTGGTCACGAGCTGGGCTCTCAGCGAGCAGCTTGTACGCAGAGAGCCCTGGCGTAATCCGGGAGGTTGTAGGCTCAAGTCCTGCTTAGCCAGCCTCCCCACAAATTGGGATCCTCCCTGCTGCTCACGTGCAAGACTGTCCCTGAACAGCACACGAAGCTTTTAGCTGGAGCTGCAAAGACTTTCTTGGATCGCCAGGTGGTGCGTTTGCGCCGCCAACCCTCACAAGGGTCAAGTGGAGGGAACGCGTGTTTTTTGGGCTAATAATGCACTAGCCGGGCAGCAAATAAATAGGGGGTGTGAAAAAAAAGTGTATATATATATGATATATTTGCTTATGTATTTCCCAAGAGCAACTGCAACCAACCAAGAATACACGCTGTCGGGTTGTTCAGCACCCCCAGCTATGCGCAAACAAACCTGATAGGCTATAGGGCTTGCAGCTCCAAGCCCCTGTTCCTCCTTGCAACTTGCTATCTCGGTGTCCTGAGATAGCGCTACTCTTTTTCAAAGATTGGTGATTCGAGGGAGCCTTTTTGGGGTTGGTTTTAAGATTCAAGGGACACCACCAAGAGAGCCATCATGTTTGCGCCTAATTTTACCCTTTTGCCTTGAGCTGCAATGATGAAGCTTGCGAGCCGCTGCAGCTGTGCTCAGGGGGAGGGTGCTTGAGATCAAAGCCGGAGTTGGGCTTTCCTTGAGGATTGTCGAGTGGCAAATGCATGCAGATACGTATGCCTTCCACATTTGAATGCACATGGCAGACAACATGTTTGTTGCCAGCGGGCAAAGCAACGTGAAGTGTAGGTGTAGGTGGTCACAAGTTAAACTCACGTAGATGAAAGCTAGTAAAGAACCAATATAGTGGCGGGCCACTTTGATTCTCTTTTCACGGTTTTGGCTAGACCATTTTAATACCAGGTCAGGTGTTCAATATTTCTTGGGTGCGGAAGGACAGAGAACTTTGGAACAGCCTTGGAAGAATGCCAACGAGATACGTAGTGTTACGTAAACACCACGTGTGTGTGTGTGTGCGTGTGTTCGAGGGTACCCTTTTCAGGTTCTTTTAAAGGGAACCACTAGCAACACGTTTTTAGGGTCCCCCCCCATTTTCACACATATACCCAGATTTCCCTTAAACTATCCTCAACCGTGCAAAATAGCTCATGATTCGCGCATCTCTTATTTCCAATGCCAAATAGGAGACCAAGGCTTAACCACCGTTTTCGGCTCAATATTTTCTCCATTTGGCTCAACCACGATGCAAAATAGCTTATGCCCCAAGTAGCTATCCAAAAAGAAGGCGATGAGTTGGGGCATCGTCCAACCGTTTGGAGCCCTGAATCCCCTGCGCACCAGGCTTTCTGTCGCCAGAGGAGGCGCAGCACCTCATCGACATGGCCAGGCCCTTGCTGCAGGAGAGATGGCAAACGTACCAGGCGGTTGGCAGAAAATCAGAAAATCAAAACTGGGTGCAAAAGATTTGCCCAAACGAACTTCAAAAGGAAGCCAAGAGGGGAGGGATAATCTTTAACTTTTTATAGACCCCTTATTCAACACCCAGAAAGCATGATCCTTGGTTTGGGTGATGAAATGATATCTTTGGGCATGATCAGGTTCACTTCAATTCCAGAGTCGAGGCCTTGACCGTGCCGCGCAAGAGTTTCAAGCGCACGTTTCAATCAAATCGGTCCCCGTCCACGCGTATTGAGGCCGACATTCTTTTCACCAACGTTCTTTCGTTGGGCATGTTGCGGAGTCCCGGGATTCCACATGTTTCAATGGATTTTCCATGTTGCTCATGTTTGGGGCGCGGGCGTCATTCTCTTTTGAATGATCTTTGTTTCAGGAGTATGGGTTAAGAGTTCATGACATTTGGTGAAGGAAGCTGGGCTATCAACTAATTTTACGTAAATGCAAGACATCCCTTTGCCTGCTCTTTCTGGATCCATCAACTAAAATGATGACATCTAAGCGCTGCAGGATGGGGCAAAGCTGCACATGTTACTGTACACATGTGTTAAACTGATCACTCACGGAAAGGGCTGTTGCAGTCTATGTTCATGTTGTTTGAATCATAGCCCAGTACGCTTCCTGCCTCATTTGCCTCCTTTCCATTGCATTCTTGACACTTACTTGGGTGTTGGTTGTTGCGAGCAAGATGCAAGACATTGTGCATGGTGCGATTACATGTGCCAGCTGCCCGGCTTCTAGACAGCACTGGTACTTCAGTTATTTTTGAAGCAGAAAACGTAAACCGTGCTGTGTACTGCGATGGTGATACGATTGTCTTACAACCTTGTTGCATATACCCTGTGGCTATGCTGTGTTTTCTGCACGTTACTAAGGCGGATGGGGGGTTAGTTTGAAAACATAATCCCAGAAAAGAAGAGCCGGATGCACAACGGACCTCGTCCTTCCGGGGTGGGGTGGGGTGGGGTGGCAACATAACATGGCAATGCCTGTTTTGGTTGACCAGTATCGTTCCAGAAACGGGGTATCATTCTTAGCTGGTAAGTTCGCAAATTAAATACTGTCTTCTGGTAGATTGTTGCATCACGGCCTATAATAACAGTTTCGTGTTGCCAGTCAACGCAGCAGGTCAGTATTTGCACAACCATGTGTCTTACGTTCACGCTGTCCGCAACATGAATCATCAGCAATCTCAACCGGGAGGGTGGCGAGCCTGAGTCCCTGCCTGCATACGGGTCTACCGCTTGGATAATGGATTTGTCCTAACTCTGAACTCACTTCTGAGCCAGAGTTCAATACTTTGGTACGCTTCGGTGAAAGATGATATATAGATTGTGTAAGGCGGAGGATGGAATGTACCCGGGTCCAAACTGCGATCCCGGCTCAAAGCTTTGGGATGGATAGGCCCATGGCTCTGCTGTTGGAGATATCACTGGTCTTTGGTGTGACCAAATCGCCCCTTGGACTTTTTGGACACAAGTTTGGCCTTTCCATCAGGTTCCTACAAAAGCTTAGACCTTTTGCTCAGAAGGTCCGGAAGAGCAACCAACCCAGTGACGAGCGAGAGGAGGCTGTGGTCATTGAGGAGGGCGAGTTGGTGAAAGCCAAGTACCGCAACAGCCGAACCGCCTGGCTGGGGCCGCAGGAGAGGTGTACAACCCATGGCGGTGCTCCAGTTCCCTTTGTTGCCTCCAAGAGTTGCAGTTTTGTTGGAACCCACCAGTAAATTGAAGCATTTGAAGGGATTTGTTAGTGACCCCTCCATTGATCCATTGTTCTTGAGGCTACCTCTTATTTTGGAAACCAAAGGCGGGCCACCCATGTTTGGACGGAAAGGTGTATGTGCAGCTAGAAAGCATAAGCTTCCTCTTGAAGGTATGTCAAGCTGTTCGTAAGCATCAAAAGGGATTTCCTTGCGGTCTGTTGACAATCTAATCACATGTCAAGATTGCATAAGGTCTACCAACCCGTGCTGTCCCACGTACAGCGACGGTTAAAGCTCACTTCAGGATGAGCATCCAAGCCCAACCTATTTGACCTGGGTTCAGTAATGTGAACGTTTGAGGGGTTCTCAATGAAAGCCATTCGCAAACAGAGCCAAGCCGCACCAGCAGAAAGGAGGAGACCGACGGCATTTTGCAGAAGATCTCGAAGCGTATCGAGGAGTTCACCGGTTTGTCCTTGAAGTCTGCAGAAGAATTCCAGGCACGGCGCCACTCCGCGGGCCGAACCTATTCTTGCGCTGCAAGATCATGGACAATTAAAGGATAGAGGCCGCAATTTGCCCTGGGTGGTAGAGGGCAAGTTCACAGTGACGTCCCAGCTAGACAATAAGGTGTGCCCAAAATTTATTGGATTCTTTGCGTGGTTGTGCGAAGGCCTTCAATAAGAGGTTAATTACATTATTCAATTAGGCTTCTGCCCCCGTTCACTGGCAATCGGGCGAGGCGGCGAAACCCAAACCGTTTGCGGCGTTCCACTAATCCCCGAACCTGAGACCTAGAATTCGCGCTGAGGGTATTGCAGGCCCTACCAATTTTGTAGCACCAGTTGCACAGCCCACAAATAGCCTTCTGTTGATCATGGCAATATTTTTGCACGCTGGTTGATGACGGCTCCTTGGTCCCTGGAGAACCAACCATCCCTGGGTTTTTGTGTGCTGCTCTATTCTTGTAGGGGGTGCCGTCGCTCCCTGAACCTGGAACGGAGCCCGGTTTCTGACGCTTGGGGACCAATTAGCTAGCTGGTGGTTGGAAGGGTCCAAGGAGGGTAAGCAGCTACCCCGAGTTTCGTAAGAGCATGATAGTTAGGTCTTTTCATGGCCTCAGACAGCTGCCCCCCGTTGCCTATTTGGGACCAAGGATGTTGAATTCATTGAGTGCTCCAAAATAGGGATTTGGACCCTGGAAACAGTCTTGAAGCAAGCGCAAGACTTCAGTGAGTATGGCAAGAAGATCGTGAAGAAGAGTTTGGAGGAGAAGATCGCACTGTGTGAGGATGATGTCAAATCTTGCAGACCCAAGTGAACCATTATCACCGCATGGAGCTGTGCCAGCTGGGCGATATGTGGAACGCGCAGGTGAAAAGATTGCATGAAGCTCTTTCGGATAGCGTTCTTGGCGTCCCTTTCTTATTCTAAGAGTTGGTTTTTGGCGGGGGGGGAATTCATCAAGACTGATGGTTGTTCTCTAAAATTAGGGGGACCCCTCAACGCGTGAGGTGTCCTTTTGCTTGGATTCATGGAGCGTTCGATTTGACGCCCGGAGCAGGTTGCGCAGTACCTCTCTGAGGAGAAGGGGCACTACGCGCACCACTTCGACTGGGGGTGGCTTGCCAGAGCAACCCCGGACACTTGAGCTACAATACCGTTGAATGTTGCTTAACGATCCCGGAAGCAAGATGCTACACGTAAAACTTTGTGCTTGTTGTTTCACATGGTTTTTGGGTAGACCCCTCTAGCAACAGCAGGTCAGGTTCTCTGACTATGGAGACAAACATATGGATGCCTCGTTGGGCTGGCGAACCATTTTACTTCACACGCACCTTTCGTGTTTTTGACAACCTGGCACCCAGTATGGCTGTTTTTTTTCGGTCAAACTCCCGTATTTGCCCGTATTTGCCCGTATGGCCATGATTTTTCGGTCATTTGCGTAAATCACCCGTATGAAACCCATATTTTTTCGACATGTTGTTGAAAAAAATCCGTAAAAATCCGTATGGCCATTTTTTTCGGTCAAAGGCGTATGACCTAAAAAAAACGGCCATATGGGGTCCCAGGAAGTCATGGCAGCACCAATACGGGGATCGTTTTTCATCTCCTGATCTGTTGAATTTGGTGGATATGCCGCCTCCAATAGTTTAAGTGCTGAACGTAGGTTGCCGCCTGGCCGAAAACGGACGTTTTGGCGGGGAAACAGATGCTGTTTGTTTTTGACACCATAATATTCAATTCATGAACAGGGCTGTGTAAAAGGTAAAGATCCAAAGGTAACTATGAAGGTGTCGCGAATGAGCATATCATGGCCGTGATCATCATGCGGTCCATGTCCAGACGTACGTCTTACAGCCCGCATTTGCAATGATGGGCCAGCCCCGACTTGAGGAAGACCCTCTGAGATTTGAATCTGAGTGAAGCCCTTCCAGCAAAATTGTCCACCGCACCTGTGGCGTTCTATATATTGGGAGTGCTTCGTTGTCCTTTTCAAGCATCCCCAAAATATCAATGTGACCCACACATGTATGATGTGGTTGATTTATAATGATAGGCAATCATTGGTCCTGCAACAAATTGCTTGTATTTTTGTCCGCTGTAGATTGTTTCGTGGTTTCGTGTATTGCTTCCACTTAGGTTTGTGCTATGTTGGGGGGCAGCTAGCAGGTTTGTGTTCAGCTGGAACAGACAGTTTCTTTGCCCCAAACCCCCTGTTTGCCAATTCAGCAACAGTTGCAGTGCGGACTGTGCAAACCTTAAACATGGTTGGAGTCGCCTCGGCTCGGATCGGGTGCTTGCGCTCCCGGTGCTGATGACTCATTGCTGAGGGTGCACGTGGAAGTGACCCAAGAGTTCGGCACCTTCCAAGACGAGCATAGAAGCTGGGGCCCCAAATTGGCACCCACTTCCCCAGTTTGTGGACTTCAAAACAGCAAGTCTGGACTTCCTCGGACCAACCCACTCAGGAAGTGAAAAATATGGCCAACCGTTCCGGACCATATTTCCCAAACCTCACCCAGTAGAGTTCAACGTCACGTTGACATAGAATATGAGGTTTCTAGCCGAACAGTGTCCTGGAAAGCATAAGGCTACTTTTTGGTGTCCCCTATTTGCGGACACCCGTCTAGTCGCCCACTTTCAGGTTTAGCAAGCTGTTGCTCGCTCCGTCCGGCTGTAAGAGGTTCATGGGCAAGAAGGCCCTTTTGTTTGGTTCCTCATTCGGAGGGTTTGCATACGCTGCATATTTCACGACACATTGCCCAAAATTGGGACATGGGGTCAGTTTCCATCGTGACTGGTTGGCCAGATATAATTTGACATTTGCCAGCGCACACACTCATGTTGCCACGGCCATGTCCTCTTGACATGAGGAAGCAAGTAATTTTAACGCTCATGCCGAATGAAACTGGCAAATGCGACGTTGGCCATTTGGACGGTGGCTCTCGTTTTGTACATGCCTGGAGGAGGCAGAACGGGATGTTGGCTGCCAACTGGCCTGTCGACCCTGAGAAAAGAAACCATCCAGGGCCCAGTGCACAGCTCCCCTTCCGCTCCAGCGCCTGCCCTTGTTTGGGGAAGTGTGCACTGAGCATGGCGCACTGCAGCTACTAGTTACGTTCTTGCTGAGCAAGTGGAGGTACGCAAGGTATTCAAGTCGCACCCAGGTTTGCCTTCACCTTTCGAGTTTCCACGCACTGTGGGGTCCTTCCTTCAAACTCAGGCAAGAAGGCATACAATGTCTGTTCACCCAACAAAGCCGGCCAAACACCGGCTTCCTTTTCGACAAGGCACCCCGGACCAAACCGCCCATCCCAAGCGGACTCGAATTCCTTTGAGGTGAGCTGCGGGGCCCGAGGCTCGCCACCTTTTTGATGTACCTCAACGACGTGGCAGGCGTTTCGTTTGTATCGAGAGCCGAAAGGAGCACAGCGCACATGGCGCTCGGGGAAAAAGTTTGAGACAGGTTGGGGGTGCACCATGTGTAAACAAAGCCATGGCCATGGCAGCTTTAAAGGGGAAACTAAAACGAGGTGCTTTGAATGTGTATAAAGCATTTGAGCAAGGGGTCCTACCCTACCCTGTCCTTACGTCTCAAATGAGTCGGAACAAAGACACATGTGTGAATATAAGCTCACTTGCCTAAAGCCGACATGTTGACCTTTCGGTTTCCTTTCGCCTTTGGTTTCCTTCATTTGGTGCACGCTTGGGCAACGTTCCAAAAGGCCAATATTTTATTTCCGGATCCTTTGGGTAGTGAGTAAGGGATGAGCCAATTTTGTTCGGCTCTTTTTTGTTTCCCACTCGCAAGGCGGTGGCGTTACCACCTTCGTGCGCCAGAACATCAGCCTGCACCCCTCCGTAGGCGCGTCGGCATAGGCTTCTCAGTGCCAATCTGTGTCAAGCGATTCGTGGCATTGGAAGAGTTTAGAGAAGCCAAAGCTTCCATTTTTAGCATCCCCGATTTTGGAACCCAGAGAAATCCGTAGAGAGATCAACGATCAGCCATTTCGATGCTAAGTTGAATGGATTTGAGTACTATATTCGAAGGGGGCATGTTCCCCCCCCGGCACAGCGCAGCAGCACTGTTAAAGGGGAACCAAAGTTCTCCCTCTTTTTGGTGGGTGGATGTGTCCCTTCAAATTCCTCCGAAAGATGTTCGAAACCAACAAGCAGACAAAGGATTCGCCTGTCTTTGGGCCCTTTGCAGGGGCCAATATTTGCCCTGGTTCCAGCCCGTATCTAAGGTTTGCCATGCTGATCGTCTAGCTTTTTTGGTCACACTCCATACTGTAATTTTTGCAGAGGCTTTCCTCAAGAGAAGGATCATTGCGACCCCCAAACTCAAAACCTTGAACGGTCTGTGCAGTTCCGCAGAAGGGGTCGACAGAAAAGCAAACAAAGTCTGAGTCTGTCGAAGTTGCACCTCGCAGGCACGGCGGTATTTTGGCATAACCTTCTTCCCGGTCAAGAAGGCTTCTGTCCGAGGGGGGGAGTCGGGGTGACTTGATAAACTGATGGCGCCAGCAAGCAGCACCTCACTAAAGGGCAGCGCGCTGCTTCGCGCCTGGATGTGCAAGATGGCCCAGTGGATACAAATCTCGGTGGAGGCACAGTAATCTCCGGCTAGGCGGAGCGCCGCTCGAGATAGCTGGAATCGGTACGAGCTCATCGCGCTCCCGCGCCGGGCGAAGTAGTCGCAGGAAGCAAACCATTTGAAAGGCTTGGCAAACGCCAAGCTGTCTTGCCTGGTCAACTTCGATCGGTCGGGCTTTATATGTACAGCCGGGAATACAAAATGGCTGCCGTGCTATTAAATCGGACTTGGCGATTGAGCACTGGTGCCGTCTCATGAGAGTGCCGGAGTGCCGGGTTCACCAGTCAAGCACTGGGATGTTCGATGACGAGGTGCTAACTATGATTACGAGCGGGGTGACAGGGTCGGCTGACATGCAAGCAAGGTGAGTTAGCCCAATTACCGGTTTGAATGACCAGGCAGGCCCAAGGCGTGCAACATTTTGAATAACTTGAGTACGGTCACGGTTTGCTAGCGTTTTGGAAAGGTGTATGGAGCACTTGTGCATTGTCCCAGAACATGACTGCCTACTTTTACCATTGGTTGAATGAGTATCCACTGGGAACTTGGCTTTTAGTTGGGTTGGGGGTGGGGCGTCTACACATGTTTGGGCTGGTTTTCGGGTGGCCCGCAATTTTTTGCCAAACAAGTTGTGACAGGTGTCCAGGGGTTTCAAGCATTGTGACCCATCGGACTCTGAGAGGGATTAGCGTCCGCTATCATGATGCCCTGTCATGGATCCAGGTGACAGACGTTACCAGTTGATCCTATCACTTGTTTTGCGAGGGCTGGTATCATTGTATTAATGACCATTAGACACTCACACTGAGTACAGCGAGCTCAGCGATGGGGGGGGTAGAATGAGCTCTCCCATGGTCCCTTATTACTTACGGAGTTCTTATACAATTAAGGTTGGTGAATTATAGTGCGGCAAATACTTTGCGCAGATGACCATCCAGCATTCAGAAGCCGTGATGCACACAGGGAGTTTACAAGCTCCCAGGCACTCATTGTCGTTTTTTTGCCCATATTCTTGATTTTCCAGCAAGATTGGGATGTTCAAGGGTATGGTATGTGTGGGTGATTGGTTTGAGGACAAGAAACAGCGCAAATGGGTACCGTGAACCCTTGTTTTGAATGTTCACAGGACACCCTTCAAAGGAGGCCAGCCACAAAGGCCATGGACAAAATCTCGGCAAATACATCTAGCATTTGATTCTAAGTACTACCTTTGCAAATTCACATGGATCCATCTTGCAGGAGACCTTTTGCGGGTTCCATCTTGCAGATGGAAGCGACTCAAGCTCCCGAAATGGAAGCTGAGTCGGCCTTTGCTTGGCCGGGTTTTGGTCTTCCAGGGGGGGGTTCCTTGGGTCCAAAGCCCGGATGCGAGGCGATCAGCTGGTGAACCATGGCGCGTGCCCGGTCACTGCCGGGGAGAAGTTCATTATGACCAAGTGGCGAAGCCGACGGGATTTGGGTTGCTAGCCTTGAAAAGAGGATCAACCAGGGGCCCAAATTATGTGTGTGTGTGTGTGTGTGTGTGTGTGTCTGTGTGTGTCTGTGTGTGTCTGTGTGTGTCTGTGTGTGTCTGTGTGTGTCTGTGTGTGTCTGTGTGTGTCTGTGTGTCTGTGTGTGTCTGTGTGTGTCTGTGTGTGTCTGTGTGTGTCTGTGTGTGTCTGTGTGTGTCTGTGTGTGTCTGTGTGTGTCTGTGTGTGTCTGTGTGTGTCTGTGTGTGTGTGTCTGTGTGTGTCTGTGTGTCTGTGTGTGCGTGCGTGCGTGAGTTTTAGTTTTTCAGCGCACTGTTTGTTCAGCTTGGTTGAAGGGGAAAACCTCAGGAAACCACCAAATTGGGCCCACTATTTTGAGAAACAGCCATTTGTTGCGCCGAAGCGAGCCACAAACCCAACCACAAAATAGGTGCGGCCGCCCTTCTGATTCTGCAGTTGGTTTTGAGCAGACCAGAGAGCATGTTTTTGTATTTTCAATTTGCGATTTCAGGGCATATGATGTAGGTTACAATCTCGGGGATTGGGATTCCTGATTTCAGGTTTTGAACTATTGTTAAGTATGCAGATTGCCTTAGTTCTGAGTAGGGAATCAAGAGGGTTGGGAGACTGAAGGGGGTGGGGATCCCCTGAGGCATCATTCCCTCATTTATTCGCTGAGAACCAACAAGTTTGAACAACCAGAACGAACAAAGGAGCTTGCTTACCCAACAAAATTGCTAAGCAAGTTCCCGGAAAGCCGTATGGCCTTTTTCTTCTGGACGGAACCCATATTTGGATCGTGCTTCCCATTTGGGCATTTTTTGCTGGCCGGTGGCCGTATTTATGCAACCCGTGTGTTTCAACACATTGTTGATAAGAAAAAAAAGCCGTGAATGACCGTATGGCCATTTTTTGTGGCCCAAGCCGTATGGACAGAAAAGCATGTCGCATCTGGGTTTCCAGATTGTAAAGAAGGTATGGCACTGCGAGTTGCATTCTTACGAAGATCTTCAAGGCCTGAACTATGTGTTGGCGCTGCGATTCGAATTTCCCCAAAAGTTGGAGAACCCTTTGATTTTCCTTCCCACAAGCAGCGGTTCTGGTTGGTGCCAATGTTGAATGGATATTATCAGCGTCGGCTGTTGGTTGCCCTGTCCCAAGTCACCGAAAGACTCCCAGAAACTCACTTTGCTAAGTATAAGAATCCGGTTGAAGAGAAGGACCGACTTCGTCGACATCGCGGAGGCGTCCAGTTGGTGTCCGCCGTTTACAGATGGTGTTCCTGGTGTTTTTACATTTTTGTTTTGGAATATTTTTCTGGAACCACCACAAGCAAGGCTGGTGTTCCTCAACTCAGCGCTAAATCAACCCTGAGCCTACTCAAGGTCTTAAAATCCACTGCCATGCCCAACCAAGCCTCAGCCAGCCCCACTCGCAAAAATTGGCTGTGTAGCATATGATGTTGGGGGACATTTGGGTATGTGTCAATGAGGGAAAAACCCAAAAAATAGTGGCAGTGCTCTTGGTTCAAACCAGCCTCGTCAAGGTACCCTCAAAAAGTCACGCCCATACCAGGTTTGGTCGAAGTTTGAAGTAGTCTATGGTCCATTTCCCACAAAAGCCCGGGGACTCGCTCTCATGTTCCCATGTCCTTTTGGCGGAACGTTTGCGACTTTGACTATGGCACATAAGTGTTTGCTTTAGCAAGAGGGAATTCAAACATGGTAAACCTTCCCTTAAAACCAACAAACCGGTGTTTTCCAAAAATATAGAACACCGTTCTTGGAGCGTCGATTTGCCAGGATCCACCTGGCGGGCAACGAGCACGCACTGGACGCCGCCATGGGCCTCCCGAGGGTTGCGCCGGTGTCGGCGGGGCTGGGGCCCCAGGTCCCGCGGTTGACATCGGCGGGTTGCAAAATTGAGCGGCCAATACCCCCAGTGGCCATTTTAGTGAGTGGTTCTGCGACCTTGTTTCATTGGGGGTTGAGTAGTTGGTTTGCAGAATTGTCGCGAGCCGCATTGGGCTATTTGTTCTGCTTCGTTTCTGCTCCCTTGGTTTGAAGCTCGGATTTGTGGATGTTGTGCACGCCTTGTGGTAAAAGGAAGCCAACAGGAAATAGGATTAGTACAGTCTCAGATGTTTCTTTAAAAACCAAGCTGGCTGGCTGGTGGGTTGGTGGGTCGAGGGGTTCGGTGGGTCGGTGGGTCGGTGGGTCGGTGGGTTGGTGGGTTGGTGGGTTGGTTGGCTGGTTACTTGGTTACTTGGTTACTTGGTACGATTACTTGGTTACTTGGTTTGTGGTTCTTTGCGTGAGGTGAAGCAAGCTCACCGAGATGGGAATCGCCTCGATTGCCACCGATCACTGCACATTTTCCCTGCTACAATGCGATGTGGCATTGTAGTAGTGGGGCATGAGTCATTCAGAATCCCATGTTCTGTACCGAGGGGAGTGCCCCGTTTTTGTGGCACAGCTCATGGCCTACCTCAGGAAGGGCGCAGTTTGCAAAACCATGATCAAAGGGGCAGCCCACCGTGAGTAATGAAAACCCCGAATAATCCAGGATAGAAGGACAGCGACAAACTGTTCTAGTGGTTCAAAATTGTTTGAGAAGCACCCACTCGACATGGGACGAAAGGACATGAAGTCGAAGGACAAGGCCGCATGCAATATTGACCCGAAAACGCGAGTTTTGTTTGAGAGCATCCTTTTATGTTTAGCATCTAGGGTCGTCTTGAAGGAATACTATTCGTAAGGTTCCCCCCTATGCAAGGATAAACCCAGATGAAGCCTGGCGGATGACTAGGGGGCTTGCCCCACAAGCGGTTCAACATCTCGAACAGAGTTAATCAATTCACCCTGGATATATCCCCACAAATGCTACGGAAGTTGCTTCCCTGCACGACCGTAGCTTTTTGCTTAAGGCAAGCTCGCTGCTTAGCACGCATTGTGCAGCCCGCCGGGGGTGTAAAGGATTTTTGCCGGCCATGTCTGCTGCCGACGCGAATGCTTTGGAGCTTTTGCATCAACAACTCGTTGCGGTGGATGGAGAGTTGCTTTGGCCAGCACTAGTTTGGAAAGACCTACAGTATTCTGTCGTATCATTTCACAGACCTTGCTGCGTTGAACACGGTGATACTTGTACTTGTGATTGCAAAATTGAAAGCAAACCTATCGGGAAATGTGCAGCTACAGGATGTTCCTTGTTTCCCACTCGGACTAGTTTTTGGAATCGACCAAGCTCAGGCTTTGTTTTTGGCTTTGGAACTACTGTTTGCTTCGGTGAAAGGGCCTTTGGTCGAGGTGTGGCGAGCTTACGCTCGGAGTGTCCATGTTCTTTGGGCAGTATTTCCATTTCGGCGACTTGTATTGCAGTGTCCGGTGCCACCCTTGCGTTTGCCTTAATGTGGATGTCCGCTTCAATTTTGTAGCTAGCCAAGGTAAAGATGATCATGAGGGGGCATGTTTCCAGTAGCCCCTGATTGTTTTGGGCGGAGTTAAAATGTTTCTACGAAGCCGGGCATTTGAAAGGATTCCGAGACTGTGGGGACACGGCATGTGACCGTTGCTGAACGCCCTTTGCCTCCATTTCCTGGGCATCCATCCCTAGATGTTTGTTTGTGTTCAGATGGAAGCCATACTTATTTGTAAACTCAACCTGAGAAAGAGGGCGTGACGCAAACATTTGGAAGGGTCCTGCTGCAGGCTGATGAGCGTGATTGGGGTGGGTTCTTTTCTGCAGGGACCCCCTTTTTTGGGTTTGCAGGAGAACCAAATGAAGCCATTCATTTTGGGAGCCACTCATTTTGGGGGGGGGGTCCTCAATTTTGAGACAAGCCCATTCGCAGTGTGGCGGGATGCTGGTGAAGGGCGCCGTTGCAGGTGAAGGAACTTTCAACTAAAGTTCTGGCGCCCGGTCGAGGGAGCCACAACAAAACCCCGGGACATTGGAGGCTATGGGGCATTGCAGATCATACACAGCCGCATGCCCACTCCTGGATACCGGGCTTTCGTCACTTTCTCGATTTGCTGCGCCGAGCGGAATGTTCGCATGTTTCCTGGCCAGGGTGTTTTTGCCATGCTGCAGAGACTTAGTGCAAGCCCCCCAGTTTAACTATTTCCCTGGTTGGGAAGTCAACATTGACAACCAAAGGCTGATTGTACCATATACTCGAGCAAAAGTAAGGGTTGATTAGTCAGCCCAAAAAGCTGGAGGTTCATACCGGGGTTTCATCCAGCGGTTCATACCTTAGGTCACTAGATTATCCCAGTTTTCCAGAATCCCAGCTCTCAGCCTCCTGTTGGAAACCACAAGCTACATGGCGGATCAAAACAGCCAAACTAGGGCTTCAAATGGTGCTTCAAATGCAATGCAACAAGCGGGGGTCCCTATGTTGATACACACAGACACACACACACACACACAACAGCATTTTCTTGAGGTTGCCCTCTAAGTTTCTCTTCAGGACCCACCAAAAAGGGGTTCAGCCCATGAGATGGCCCGACCAGCCCACCCAGCCCACGCCCACCTAGGTTGTGCATGCCAGGGCACGAGACCAATTTAGGGGAGCTGCTGCTGTCGGCAGCCGCGAAGAAAGGGGAGGGCGTGTGCCTCGAGGTGGACTCGGCCTGCTATACTTTTGCTCAGGCTGGTGGTTTCCCTTTCATGGGCTGAATGTATTTAGGGTCAAGACATCGCCAAACTTAGCTTACCTTTTTAACCTCTTGCCTTTTTCCCTCCGTATTTCTCGCTTTTAACCAACAACAAGTCAAGTTGTTGCAAGGGGTCTATGTTTGGCCCGTGAAGCCTGGTCTTGGTTCCCTGTAGTTTCCAAGGAACAATCCACCCAAAAAAACGGATTCGGTCTAGGAGAGAGTCCACTCCCTGGTTAAAGGCTGCAGTCTGGGCTGTGTTTGCATTTGTAAGCCTCAATAGCCATTCTAGGGAGGTCTGCTTTCATGAAGATGTTGATTGAAGTATGGGATAAAACCCGGGAAACAATGCTGATGGAAGACACGGTCAATGCTGTTTGGCGCAGGTCTGGACACATTGGAATTGGGCTTGCCTTGTGCCTTTGGTTTCCCATAAACACCACTCCTAAAAAGTCTCCCGCAAAGGGCAAACTGGAGAATCCACAAATGGCTATGACGGTTGAGGATTGGAGCAACCGCAAGCGCGGTTGGTGGCAAGGAATTCCCATATCAATGCTGCCTTTTGAAAGGGTTCCCAAATGAAACTCATCCCCACGTCGGTTGGAATTGCCCGGATGCATTTGTTCATGCGGCCGTGTGTTTCGTTGAGCGTATCCTGTTTAGAGTTGGCTTAAAGGGAAACCAAAACCACACCACCCATTCGGCACGTGGGATATTCACTTGCTCAAAGCAAATCGACCACGTCCACCTTGTGATTTCCAATGTTGGTTTGGGTTCAGAGGCTCTAAAAGGTTGAATTTTCCCTGTGAGAGGCTCATGTCTTCAGGTGCAAAAGCAATGGAATTGTTTGGAAGTGAAACAATGGAGCGCAGATACAAATCAAAGCATGATTGCAGCCAATGAGCTGAAACACCAACAACCCCCCGGAAACGGTTTCTAGACAATATTCATGCCCATGGGGAAGACGCAGCTTCCAGCTTGCAGCGGCACGCACGCAGCGAGGGGGTTCCACACCCGGCCGGCGAGACGCGTCGACGCGCAGGTGGCGAGGATGGCCACCGCCATCCGGAAGGTCCTCCGGAAGGCGCGGCGCGCGCGGCGACAGAAATCCTGGACGAAATGGCGTCCGACAACGGGCCCCAACTAACATCATGGCCCAGACTGTGGATGGAAAGAATCCTGCACCACCTAAGAATCCCTGGAATGACGATTCCCCCGCGAAGACCAACAAACAGCGGTTTCCCATGGTCTCTCTTGGTGCAGGATTTTGTCCCTCCACAGTATTTCAGGGGTGACTGAATATGTCATAGCATAAAAAGAGTTGTGGTTCTGTGCACCGCAGAGGTTGGCCGAGCTTTGTTCAATTGTTTTCCGTGGGAAGGGTGCCTCTGGACAGCAGCCAACAAGAAAGGGCTGCCAAGTTTAGGTTCCATTTTTTCCTTGGCAGGTGTGACTTGAGATCAACTACTGGTGTCTAAGTTTCTTTATATAGGTGTCAGTTTCTGGATAGCTGTCACTTTGAAAAGGTGTCACTTGAAAACCGACTCCTGTGCTGGTACCAAAAAGCAGGGGCATGAATGCGGGCATCCCTCATGGGAGCCTTGGCTCAGGGATAGGCATCCGTGAACCAAAAAAACTTATGAGCGATCAAAAATCGTTTTCGGGAATCGGCGGATGCACTCGGATGCACCCTGTGTTGAATCATCACTTCTTCGAACATCATGGGGGCTGCCGCCCCCCCCCCCCCTAACTCCTCCGCTGGTTTTTAGAATACCCTTTGTTGAACACTTCTTCGAACATCATGAGGAGGGCTGCCGCCCCCCCCCCCACCCCCCACCCCCCGCTGGCTTTTAGAATGTCCGCTTGCTTGTTATTTGTTTTTTGCAGAGTTCCCCAAGCAACGTTGTGACTTGCTGTTGGGTCTCACGCAAACTTATTTGGATTCCCTGCGAAAAGTTTATGGCTGTAGCCTTGTGGCCTTTGCCATTTCTGATGTCAGCCCACCTAAGGTTAGCTTCCGCAGCAGGATTAATTCTGCGACATAGTATTTTGCAAGGGTTTCTCGAGGTTTCTGTTTCTTTCCTTGTCTCTCCGTCTCTTTGTTTCTCTTTTTTTTCTCCATTTTCTCTTTCTCTTTCTCTTTCTCTTTCTCCCTTGCGAAAGTGCTGCGCCTGCCACGAAACCTGTACCGACTTTGCGAAAGTGCTGCGCCTGCCAAGAAATCTGCACCTCTTTTCTTGCGAAAGTGCTGCACCTGCCTGCCACGAAATCTGTACCTGACCTTGCGCGAAAGTGCTGCGCCTGCCACGAATTGAAGAAGTATTCCGATCCCTAATAAGCTTTTTTGATCCTCTGACTTTTCATGTATGATATTATATCTATGAGCAGAAATTTGTTCCTTTTTGATCTTCAAGAATACGTTTTTGTTTGATGCCTATTTTGTTTTGATCCCTCGCCCCTTGGCTCAAGTGAGCAGCACCCAGCCCATTTAGGGGTTGCAGCCCCGAGCTTGGTGAAATCCTCATAGCCTGGAAACAAAGGTCAATGGGTTTTGAGCGCTGCTCAGTGCTCAGGGAAACTTGGGAAGCCATGCACGTTGCAAGGCACTGCACTCCCTTGAGCTGCCCCTGACGTCGGAGCCAGGCTTGCGGGCCTTCCGCTGGTCCCCTTCAAAATTAACTGGGGGTCCTTGTATGGACCCAGCGTTGGCCCAAGCAAGATCTTTGCTCAAGGATTCCAGGGACCCGGATATTTTCTAGCCCCATGTCCTGTGGCTTGAAAATCACTTGCTTGGTCTCCAAGCGTGATTGACTTTCCTTCTTTGGTTGGATGTCCGCAGGGCCTATATGGCCATATGGGTGTGTCTGAAGAATGGGCGCCATGCTTCTCAGAGGCAATTGCGCATGAACTTTCCCCTGTGGTGTCCTGCAAGGGGATCTCTAGGTTAGTCTCTCGATTCCCGGATGAGAACCAACAAGTATTTTATGTGTCAAGTGCACATGGGCCGTGCAGTTGGCCAACTTCTAAGAGGACTTCGGGAGAGGTCAGCATGGGCTGTTCCCTTTTGGGGTCTACGGGTTTCCCGAATCTCTTCAAGAGTTGGGTTCTTTTGGGCACATAGCTTGCCAAAAGCGCTGGCTTTCCCATATTGTCCTCTACCATGCATGATCACAAGCACATTTTCAACGTCATGCCTTCAGCCGGTTTTGTTTGTTTTGTTGGGCCTGCCATCAACCTTTGTGCGCAATCGTTCTGACGACACCCCAAGCACGCAGGCAGCGCGGACATACTGGTCATAGGTTTGAATGACATTAGGATGTCCAGGTTCTTTGGTGTTACTCTGGGCATGATATTTGGCAGGTCTGCCCACGTTGCCAGTCCTGGTTGCTTGCCGGAGTACCCACTTGGATGCAACTCTGGTTGGCCACTCGCTGAGGCCGAACCTCTTAAACTTGGAGTCTTCACGATGGCTCAAATGCTGGCATAGCTCCCCGTTATCGGTTTTGGGTGTTTGCGCCTTCAATGTTTGCAGTAGGCATGAGTTTTGGTGTGACAATGTCCACCCAGATTAGCCAACCTTGATTGGGAAAGGGTTGTTGCACCTCCGAATTACCCGTGTACTGGGAGCCCTCCCCTATGAATCAACCAGGGGGTTAGAACCCGCACAATTCCACAAATCACGCCGCTTGCAATGAGTGTTGTCCTACTAAAAAAAGAGCGCCCGCGGCCCGAGGGTAGCACGTCCGAACTGCTTGCAGGCTCACCCGAAGCTCACCGACGTCGTGCCGATGAGCATGTTGCACCTCAGGCTGATTCAGTTGTCGTTTAGTTGTTCAGACCATAACCCAATATGGGGATGTGCTTTTGAGGGCAGCTTTCAGATTGGTTTAAAGGGAAATCCCCTATTTGTACAAATACCACATGATTTCGATACTAGTAGGTCAATTATCAAGTCTTCACAATTGGGACAAACACAATTCCAGAGGCGGAATACGACAATGGAATCGGGACAGTAGAGGGCACTTTTCTTTTCAATTCATCGCCGTTAGGTGAGTTTTGTGATTGGTTTTGGAGCAATGTCCCACCCCTCGCCCCCCTAGCAAAACTAGCTCAAAACTCGCATAACCACATTCTAAAGCAATCCCAAAGCCAAACATCTAGCACAAATCAGCTCCAAGCCAGCCCCACGCCCACTCAAATCCAATAAGAAACCCACCCAACAGCAGTCCTGATGCAGTATCTGCCCTTTGCCGAGCCTAGCCAAATCCCCAACGAACCCAAGACCCACCCTCATTAAGATCGAAACCATCCCAAAACCCGCCGTATAGTTAAACCAGCCCCGAGCAACCTCCCAACAGCCACCAAATCAGGGTCAATAGGCGGCCCTAGGCCCAAGTGAGGCCGGTGGGGATGTGGCCAATCAGGGCTAGTAAAAAAAATGAAAACCACCCCAACCTGGCCGCTTTGGGCGGCCCGACAGGTTTCGGTGTAAACCCGTTTTGGACAAACCCTCCGAGCGAAACTCAGGTGACAATTGTCTTGGATCGCGGCGTGAAGAGCATCGCCGCCGTGCACGCAGCGCCTCGAAGTGCCGCCAAGTGTTTTTTGTTTTTTAACCATGACCAAGGCCAACAGATTCGGAGTTTTGTGTTGGTTTCCTCTGGTTGCGCGCATCAGACAGACAGTGATTGACATTGCTCAAGCAGGCATTTAATCAAAGGATGTTTGAGAGTGAACCTATCCCGAAAAGGAATCTAGAATTCAGAATTCACAAGGGATAGTTCATATCATTCCCTCGCTATAATTATAAAGCCAATGGCCCACGTGAGGTGATGTTGGAGCGCTGCGCCTACAACGCCTTCGACGTGGCGGAGCCAGTCGAGAAGCTCAGGACCTGGGTGGAGGTGGCGAGGCCGCCCGCGGGAGCCTCAATTGACGTGGCCGGCCGAAGGCTCACTCCCATTCCGTGGCGTTGTGTTTGGGAAGCCAACCCTTAGTCTCCGCAGTTTTGAAGGGAGAGTAATAGGGCATGTCACTCCCTGAGTTTCATTTGGGGCTTAGGCCAGTCTGGCTGAAAGCAGTTAGACGTGTCTGGTTTCAGTTTGGGCTTAGTCACATGCCTGTGACTTCTATTTTCTAAAAGAACACCTAAATTCGGGTGTGTCTTTTGGGGAGGGGTTAAAGGGAAACTACAAGGACACCGGGCCCCATAATGGGGATTCCTCTATGGAGTTTCTCAGAATAAGAATACAGCCTATGGGGGCGGGGGGGATCCTTTGGGTAGGGCGTTTGGTTTGGTGCAAATACATGTTGCCCAGCGGAAGCAGAGTGGTTCGAGTTGCTCAACATCTTGGCTGAGTCCTGCTAATCTACTTGGTTTGCCAGCGTGTGACCTTTCTGCAACCAACAGTGGGACCCGATAGCCAACCCACAAAACCAGCACCTTGGGGTTTCGCCTCTCGAGTGAAGCCTAGAAAGCTTTAGCCGGGCTTGTGCTGAATTTGTAACAGCGACTGGCCACCTTGAAAGGGAATCAACGGAGGATGCTTCAACAATGCCACGTTTCAACCCGGTTGGCCCGAGCTTGGCTTTGACTCAGGTGATGATCTCAAGTTCTGGAGTCCTGAAGCGTTTGGGCCTGACAGACATCGCTGCCTCCTTGGGCGACTTTCCGCCACTCGGCTGAAAGTCCTCTCTCTGGGAGCCACGTTTTTCCCAAACCGCGACGGGCGGAGTCAATCTGCCGGTGCTGGGCTGTGGGGATGTGAGGCCCAGTGCTCCCTGGTTTTTGTCATACCGGGTGTTGCTTTAGTCGCCGAGGGGCGTCCTTCAGAACGGGTATGTCGGGTATGTGTCCAAATACTGGTCCAAAAGGCTCCCCCGCAAGTTGGCAAGCCGGTTCTCCATGTCCCTTTCCTCCAAAGGGCCGTGGCACAGTGGCACCGAGTCGAGCCTCAACGCCACGCGTGTCCCTCAGGCGTGTGGTGCTAGACGTCGACCTCGCCCTCAAGAAGGCGGAGGGCGCGACGAACCCCCCCGCCGCACGGCACAGCCCCGCGCCTCGGCGCGCGAGAAGCCGGCGCGCGCGAGCCGAGCGTGGGAGTCGAAGCCGTGGGGCGAGCTCGTTTCATTGGACCTTTTGGAGTTGGCTTTCTCAATGCTGTTTTTGTTTTTTTTTGTTTTTGCGTGTACAAGAGGTGATCGATCTTTGCTTAGGGCTTGGATCAACCTCAAAAAGTAAAGGATGCAAGAAATACATTTGATTATCATCTTTGAATTTCAGAGAATACATGTCTTTGGATATCAAGTGAAACCCTCGTACGAAAATAGCAAGGTCACAGGGGTTGGTCAGTTTGGTACAGAGCAACATCTCCACCATGGATTTGGGCTAGTCAGTTGATCCCTGGATGTTCAACCAACGGAGAATTGACCATTGCTATAGCAAGTCAGGGGATTGACTATTCGTGAGGTGTTTCATTGCAACAAAGGCTCACTTTCAATCACATGGGTCAGGTGTCCCTTTCAACACCAACCAAAAGATAACTTCCAACAACTTTCCAGACGTTATTCTGTTTGGGCCGATGATTGCAAACACAAAACTTTTGAAGGGCCAATCGAACCAAGACTTGAGACGAACGTGACTTGTTTTCTTCCCAGCCACTGGCCGGGCCTTGGGTTCTTCACGAGCGAATCTCGCTTGAGGACGACCTCGACAGGCAGGGAGCCAATGCAACAAGCGTCGGACTGTCAGACTTGTTTTTGTTCATTGCGCTGAGTTTGAAGGGAAGCGAGGCAAAGCCAGCCAAGTGCGAGGTCCTGGGAACGATGAAGCACCCATGTTGGTTGTGTTGCTTCAGCGCCTGTGCAAGTGGGAAGCAACCAATGTGTTTGCTGACTTGCAAACAGAAGTGCTGTGGGTCAAGCATAGCCACCAGGCTAGTAGTTGGGTTCGAGCTAAGATACATCGGTTTTTCTGTGTTTTTCTCGTTGTGCAACATCACAATGTAGGTAAAATATGCAGTGCTTGGTGGCTGCACTCTATGTGCGGGTGGACCGAGGTCCAGGAGACGGAAGCAGCGCGTGTTCTGATGCTGGGGCCCGGGGGGTCAGCTCCAGAAGCCAAAGAAAAGCATATGTGTCGCAGAATAGTCATGACATGTGAGCTCATGTGGGTATGTGTCAAACTAGGGGAACCTCTGATGTCCTTCTGATGTCCCTTTAAACTGACCAGAAAAAGGGTACTCTCAAAACAAACACACACACGCACACAGACACACACACACATCCATGCCCAGCCGCGCACACACAAACACACGACGCACACGCACGCACACGCACGCACGCAAACACAAACACACACACACACACAGACACACACACACACACACACACACACACACACACACACACACACACACACACACACACACACACACACACACACACACACACACACACACACACACACACACAAACACACAAACACAAAAACACAGAAACACAGAAACACAGAAACACAAAAACACAGAAACACAGAAACACAGAAACACAGAGACACAAAAACACAAAAACAAAAAACCACAAAAACACAAAAACACAAAAACACAAAAACACAAAAACACAAAAACACAAAAACACAAACACAAAAACACAAAAACACAAAAACACAAAACCACAAAAACACCAAAACACCAAAACACCAAAACACACAAAACACACAAAACACACAAAACACACAAAACACACAAAACACACAAAACACAAACACAACAAACACAACAAACACAACAAAAACAACAAAAACAACAAAAACAACAAAAACACAAAAACACAAAAACACAAAAAACACAAAAAAACACAAACAACACACAACAAACACACAACAACACCAAACAAAAAAAACAAACACAACAAACACAACAAACACAACAAACACAACAAACACAACAAAAACAACAAAAACAACAAAAACACAAAAAAACACAAAAACACAAAAAAAAACACAAAAAACACAAACAACACACAACAAACACACAACAACACAAAACAAAAAAACAAACACAACAAACACAACAAACACAACAAACACAACAAAAGCAACAAACACAACAAACACAACAAACACAACAAACACAACAAACACAACAAACACAACAAACACAACAAACACACAAACACACAAACACACAAACACACAAACACACAATCACACAAACACACAAACACACACAAACACACTCACACGCCCACGACCACGCCCACACACACACACGCACGTCATGAGCGACACAAAAACATTCACCAGTTGAACCAGGTCTTGCGGGCACGAAACGGTGTGGCCATTGAGGCCCTTCCGCGACACACCACCACACCAATCCAGTCTAGTCTTGATCAGCACGAACAGGCGGAAACTCGAATCGTTCCCCGACGAACAACCGCGAACCACCAACTTTCTGTCGGAGTTTCTGGACTTTGTCTCTTTTGTTTTCTTCTTTTGTTTTTTCGGAAGACATGTTCAGAGGTAAACAAAAGTTTTTACTTTTTGGGCCACTCCGCTCAGGCAGTGAGGTTTCTTTTTGCGCAGGCTGGCCTACCTCATCTTCACCAGTGGCTCCACAGGGAAGCCCAAGGCTGTGATGATTCGCCACAAGTCGGCGCTGAACGTTGTGCGCATTTGGGGCTGCTTGGATGGTCAACGTTTGGCAGCATCCGAAACATCTTTGCCGCCTTTGGCCTTGTCTGAAAATTGGAGTAGAACAGATTAAATTCCTCAGAAAAAGGGCGAAGAGTGACCTACTGCCCGTTTTTGTGGGCAATGTGGATTTACAGCCCCTTTCTTCACCAGGGGAGTCCCCAAGGGAAGTCTGTGAAATAACTTTGTTGAGCCATGGGCAGCGTGGTGTCCAAATTAGGAGGGCAACATTAGGGAGCCCGGGTGAAAGCGACCAAGCAACTAGCCATAGGAATGGCCCATTTCTGTATCACACAAAGGGACTTGTTTCCTAGCATGGTACTGTCGTGTTCATTTTGTTGCCGGAAAATGGCCAGGGTGGCTTGGGCAAACCTGTGTTGCAACCTTGTGATGGTTTTAGCATTTGTTGCAGACACATGTGGAACAAGTCCAAGTCATGTTACATCTGACATTTTAGTCTAAGTTCTTCAACATTTGTCTCATTATAATTTCCTATTGGAGGGTATTTATTTTAGGTTATTGTTTCCCCCGTGTTTTTTTCTTCTTCTTCTTCTTCTTCTTCTTCCGCGTTTGGCTTCTTGGCTTTTTGGCTTCTTGGCTTTTCGGCTTCTTGGCTTCTTGGCTTTTCGGCTTCTTGGTTTCTTGGCTTCTTGGCTTTTCGGCTTCTTGGCTTCTTGGCTTCTTGGCTTTTCGGCTTCTTGGCTTCTTGGCTTTTTGGCTTCTTGTTGGTTTATGCGGCTTTTGGTGGCTTTGGCTTTTTGCATCCTCTGCATCACCAGTCCCTCCCTATTTGAATCATCACTTCTTCAAACATCATGGGGGGGGTGGATTTCTATTTGAATCAATCACTTCTTCAAACATCATGGGCGGGGCTGTCGCCTACCCAGCCCCCGCTACTTTTTAGATTTCTTGCAGAGATTTTATCGCACCCCTATTTGGTTCATCACGTTTTCGAGCATCCAAATTCGCGAGAAAATGCTGTAAAATACGAAATTGTATGTAATCTATGTAATCTATGTATGTTTGTAATCTATCTATGTTTGTATGTGTATGCACTTCTTCGAAATCATAGGGGAAGCCACCCCCGCCAACCCTCCCGCTGCTTTTTATATTCTATCGCACCCTTTCTTAAATCATTGCACCCCTATTTGAATCATCACTTCTTCGAACATCATGGGGGGGGCTGCGGCCCCCCGCTACTTTTTCAGATTTTCTACAGAGATTTAATTGCACCCCTAGTTGAATCATCACTTCCTCGAACATCATGGGGGGGGGCACCGCCCCCCCCCCCAAACGCTGCTTTTTAGACATTCGAATCTATTTAGATTTGCTTTGCAGCGAGTGGAATGCCCTCCTATTTGAATCATCATTTTTTCGACCCCGTCAACCCGCCAGCTACTTTTGAGATTTTGTTGCCCACGATTTGTTGGTGATGCTAGGGATGTTGGTTGGACATGCGGGGGATGTTGAAAACGATGCTGGGGATGTTGACAGGCTAGTGTAATGCTGCAAAGCACGAAAAGCGAAGGAAACAAATAAATAAACATAAAGTAAAATGGAGAAACCCAAAACAAATCCGCACCCTTTCCCATTTGGGTAGCCATATGTGAACTACTAACCGGTCAAACCCCAGCATAGGACTTGACTTCCTGCTTACCCTACCCTCATTTCAGCATATACATGTATATCTACATTATGTATGAATGTATGCATTCCGCACAACAATTGATGGGAACAAACATCGCGATGTGTCAACCTGTAACAGCTGAACTTGCAGAGTTCCACCCCCAGCGTCGAATCCGGCATTGGCCCACGTCTTGCACTTTAGCAGGAAATGTGGCCCTCCCTGGGAAGGACCCCTTTTACCGGTCCCTTGTTTTACGCGATTTTGTTCGTAGTTCGTGGATTCGTGTTTTTGTTCGAGGTAGTTTGTCCATTTCTTGTCTATCTTGTTTTAGCATGTTGGGTGTGTTTTGGCCCATGTCTCACGGAAAGGAAAAAGATGGCGTGTGATTCATTGCTTCTCGAGAACTAGGTGCACATTTCAGCAAGAACGCCTAAAGGGTATGGAATATGGCTTTTGTCCAGGCATCTTATGTAAAACCCAGAGAAGCCGACCTTGCATCCTGCACCTTGGATCTCTGAGGAAACTATGTGGGCCTCTCCTCCCAGGACCGCTTCGCACAGGCCTCGGGTGCAGATTTGTCGCTGAATCCCTCACACATGTGTGTGTGTGTGTGTTTTCTGCCTGTTTACAGGTTGGTTAATCCGGAATGAAAAGGAAGACGACCATTTGCGGAGGCCCTCTTGTGACACGTGCCCATGTGTTTTGTGTTCCTTTGGTTTCCCTTTTGGACACCCCCAAGAAGGGCAACGACAAGATGTGGATGTCTATTCTAATCATTCCCGAAACATGGATTGAGGGGTTGCATAGAAGTGCTCTATGTGCGGACACACCGATTTGTTGCTGCAGCTTTTCAACCGATGTTGTGCTGCCTTGCTTGGGTTAAGATCTGAATTAGTTCTGCGTCGGCCCAATTTTTAAGATAAACATGTTTGGTCGTGATCAAGTCACGCCGCTTCATGCAGCTTTAGTAACGCTCGATGTTGTCTTGGGTTGGACCAGTTTGGCCCTCATGTGTGGGATCTAGCTCCCCTCAGCGACCCCACCGGGTCAATGTCAACTTGAGTTCGTTTGGAGGACCCTACTTGTCAGAGGAAGGCCCAGATGTTTTTCATGTTGCTTCCCTTCCTCAGCGCCGAAGTGTCCTGACGGTCAGGTGGCCTCCATGTCGTGGGACGTGCACATCATCGAGGTGTACGGCACGATGGCGGCCATGGCCACTAGCGTCACCTGCCCGGACATGGACGCGGCCTCAGGCTGTGTGGCTTATGCTGCGAAATCGGCCTCGGCTGGTTTTCGTTTTGATTCGGTTGGGTTGAGGGGAGTCAAGGGTAAACCAGCAAGGACCCATTTGGAAGGCTTGTCTCAGAATGCGATATGCACCCCCCAACATCAACAGTCTCCCTTCGAATTCAACCAAATAGCAAGCGACAAGGAGGCACCCAAAGGCTGCGGAGCAACCGCGGTAAAGGTTTCAGTTAAGGGAACCATCTCCATGGCCCAGTTAGGGAGTTTGACCATGGCAGAACCACTGGCGAACCGAGGTCAAGAAATCCGGGCCGGACATGGTCTCCTGGTTGAAGGCCAGGCACAGCGGTTTTCATGCGATGAGCATGAAGCCTTGACCATAAATGATAGAGCGATCTCTACTCTTAACAGGAGGATGGCCTGAATGATCTTCGCCAGTGTTTCTCATTGGGCTCAGTTTGCTTAACACCCTGCTTTTTGCGTGTGATTGTTGTTTCCGTTTGTGTATCCGGTTCGCCCTATTCCAGCCAGATCCTATGTGTTTGGTCACGGTCCACCAATTCATGCCACTGATTGAAAAGGGCGTTTCTGGCTTTTTGTAGAAATTGTCGTGCAAAGCAGATACTTACAAACAGGCACAGAAAACATACTGACAAGCGCTTTTCTGTGGCAACACCCCCCAGTGACATAACTTTGACGAGCCCCCATTCGGATCAATTATGTTGATGTCGCCGTAGCTGCTGCTGGATGAACAGAATGGGGCCAGGATTCGGATATGTTGCAAGTTGAACAGCGCCCCAGAAGGCATGTCCCTCAGAGGGTCAGTGCTTTGGCCGAGCGGAACCCCCAAAATAAATACTTCTTGGAAAAGGGGGACGTTGAGGGGTGCCGCATCCCTGATCAATGCTCCCTTTGTGGGTACAGAGGGGCCGCATGTCCTTGAGACCACCAAGGTGCAGGCCTCCACGATGTTTTCGTTTACCAAAGGTTGTTAAGTTGCTTCTTTCCTTTGTGAGTGTCAAATGCAAGTACCCGTGACTGGCTAATATTTCATGTCAGTGAGGCATTTTCAGCAAAGTGGTGTACACAGTCTTCTTTCGAAGCGGCCTTGTTTAAAGCGGTCTGTGATGTTGCTCCTTGATTTTTGAAGGAGAGATCAGAACGGGCAATATGGGACCCGTATGTATAGGAACACACCAATCCAATACTGATTCAGAGCCATAGCACAGGGACCCCTAAGAGGAGCGAAAAAGTCACGTACTGCCTTTCCCTTGATACACACACACACACATGTCCAGTCCCACCGTTTATGTTTTGTTGTTTTGTTTTTCATTAGATATCTTCCTCGTACGACGGTACGACACACCACCATCATGTCCAATCCCGGTTGTTCCGTTACCAGGAACGGCAGATCTCTGGCATGAGCGTCGTGCCCTCGCACCTGCGCACTATGTGACTTTGCGGCACGGGGAATGACTGGCCCGGGCCGGGACGCAGCTCCAATCAGCTTACTTCGCGGCTCCCAGTGCATGAGCTCTTTGTTTGTTTTGTTTAGTGTGTGTGTGTGTTGTGCTTTATTTAGTTGTTTGAGTTGTTTTAGTTGTTTGAGTTGTTTTAGTTGTTTGAGTTGTTTGTTTTGTTCTGTTTGGTTGTTTGGCTGGCTATCTGTCTGTCTGTTTGTCTGTCCGTCTGTCTTGCGGTGCGTTGCTTTGCTTAGCTTGTTTGCTCGTTTGTTTGGCTGATCAGTTTGCTTAGTTTCCTCCACAAACACTCCCATTTACGCTCCGACTCCTATCCACTGACGTGGAACCTGACTGCTGGGTTCTATTTTGTGGGCCACTTCCCTCCAGAGACCAGGCTGTTCCACGGGGAAGCTGAGGTCGGCAGCTGGGGAGGTGTCCACCAGCGCGCTGCCGCACTTGAAGATCTTAGACGTCGGGGGCGAGGCCCCTGGAGTCGGGATCGCAGAATGACTCATGAGTGAAGTTGATGAAGTGCCCCACAACTTCATTCTAGTTATTTAGGATTCATGGTATATTCCTAGAAACGGGTTCTGGGCTTCTGGGAGCAATAGCCAACTGGGACTCAAACTGAGGAATGGCTCAGGTATTCCACAAGGATGTCTGGGCTGAACAACTAGTTCTGCTAGGGGCAACCAGCAAAATGGAAACCTGGAGCTGAATGTGGGAGTGTTTTGTTTGAAGGTCACATAGCGGCATTTTATTGTATTTGGTTGCTTTTGGGGCAAACCAACGAGAATAGCCATTTTGAGAGATTTATGTATTATAATACAAACATACATAGACCATGTTGAGACAAACCCAGCTGGTATCACAGGAGTTTGCGCAAAGGTTCGCTGAGGATCTGCAAGCCGCACCTATGTATGCTTAATGAATTTCCACGTTTGAGTTTCTAGCCGTTTTGCACGGGCCAGGGCTATCCCCAAGCGGATTCGCTTCTCCAATCCGGAAGGACCTTGCCCAATTTTGACCTAGTAGTACCTCAGAGGGTATGCAGTTGAATTGGGAAGGATTCGGATAGACCAGCCTTGCATAACGATTGAGAAGAGCCCAGTCATCGTCCCAAATCCCAGTGGA
The DNA here is from genome assembly GCA_963377175.1 of Effrenium voratum. NCBI lineage: Eukaryota > Dinophyceae > Suessiales > Symbiodiniaceae > Effrenium > Effrenium voratum. The sequence continues at coordinate 495,953 of CAUJNA010003441.1, forward strand.
TTTGCATAGGCGTATTGAAGGCCCGAGGTACCCGAGCAGCTGGAATCAATATGTGTATATACATTTAAATAATGCATATATACATGTTGCCATATATGCATATACATATTAATGCACGCAGCACTTTCAACCCGGCGTGCCACCGGTGGAAACGGGGAAGAGCGTACCTGGCAGCACACACACAACACCAGTCCACGTCGGGGGGGGAGGGGGGAAGCGTACTTGCCACAGCAACAGTCGGTTTTGCGTGTTCCCCCAAGCCAAACAGGCTCCCACACTAGGTGTCCCTGCGGTTCAAAACGCGAAAGCTCACCCAGCTTTAATGTGGGCAAGAAGCTATGCAGACGAAAAGTTGTGCAATACCTTGGTTGACCGTATTATCTAGTCAACAGCCATCTAATTTAAAACGTATTTTTCAAAGGGTTAGCCATGTCGAACCCACGCACACCTCCAGGCACTCGTGCCGGGCAACTGTGCCTTGACGACATGATCTCTGACATTCTTTGTGTTCGGGGATAGTTTCTCAGGTTTCAATCTCTAAGAAGCAAAGAAGGATACCGCAACTGCTATAAGGCTGCCCTTCGGTTCAGACTCTCCCTGAAGATTTGCGTGGCCTGGACAGAGATGGTGCATTTCCGCAACACAAATACGAAGACGACATTGTGGAGCCTGACACCTGTCAGTTTGGCACCAAGAACAAAGGAGCTCAACGAACAGCTTGGCCTGCTGCTCCCGAACAAGAAGACCTCAGGCAGACGTGGTGGAGATGGACGCGAAAAGGAGCCGTGCTTGCGCCACACGGCACGGTGTTTGCCTCTACCACAAAGACATTGCAAAAAACACTCTTGCCTGGAGTGAGCCACTCGAAGAAAGTCTTCACACCAATGGCGCGAAGGATGGTCGTAACGGCAACCGTAGTGCATACCCACCCTTTTCCAATTGTGAGTGTACTGCTAGTGGCAGCCAGCCCGTCCTTTTCAGGGATCTAGCTTTCCATCAAACCACCCAAAGCTCAGGCCGCATTTTTCTTGTATGACGAGCAATGGGACTTAACAACCATACAGTCCCCGACAACATTTCATGCTCTTTGGAAGGAATCCACAAGAGGTAGCCCTTTGAACTGAACAACACAAATGCCAGACCCCCCATTTTCTGGCTATGCCAAAAAACAACTCTAACCTGTGTGGGGCCTACCAGACCAGAGGCCGGCAACAAGTTAGAACTCAGTCAGACATTTCGAAGCATTCCAAAACTCAATGCGGATCCCACTTCAGTAATTCCAGAACCTCACTCTGCGAGCTTCTGGGCTCTGTACTTTCAGGCAAAGCGATTTCAGTGGTAAACGAAAACTCGGATTCTTGTTGGCAAATCCACTCAGGAACTGAGGTCAGGAAGTGAGGAATATTTTGAGGTTGCCTGCTTGCAGGCTGGTTTAAAGGCAACTCACTCGGAAACCTTTGAAACCCCTCCCATGTTTGGGTCCCCCTCTATTCTCCCTGGGTGCATCTTTTCTGAGGCCACCATATATCTATCCCTTTGTGGTTTCACACGCACTTTGGTCTCCGCTTGGCCAGGCCTTAGGCGCGGACGTGGTGGATGCCTGGGCGCCGGGGCGCAGGCGGGTTCCGGAAGCGAAGCCGAGCGCAGGCCCCAGCCGTGTTACCCAGCCACCAAACTAACATGGAACCTGAGGGGGGGGGGTCCCGTTTGAGGACCTTTTGTTTCTTTAAGGGACCCCCTGTCAGGTTCCAAGTTAGTTGGTGGGAGGGTACCTGGTTTCATAAGGATTATGGTTAGGACTATCTAAAGCTTTATAGCCAATGTTAGTGGAACCAGAAATCAGTAGGTGTTGGGTCCTGCTCAAAGATTTGAGATCTTGGTTGTCAAGCGCTCTATTTAGGGTCTTAGGTTCCTAGGTTCTATCAAAGGGGGATTCCTTATGTCCGGTTTGTGAATTATAGCATTGTGCCCAGGACTCACTTTACAGTGAAAGCCATTTTACATTGCTTCAATTGGAGACTGTTGGGGGCCTCTGTTTCCGTACTGTGGATGGACAAAATCCATCTCGCACCAGCCCGGATGGATGACAAACCATCTAGCAACTGGTGCGAAATGAATTTGATCATCTACATATAGGCGTCCTTTGTTGCGCCAGTTTGGCTGAACGCAGTCACCATCCAGAAGTTGACTTGGCGAGCTTGGGTGATTCCGGACAAACCAAAGAACACATAATTTGCAAGAATGCCGTCGCAGCACTGGCAGAACTGCTTTTTGGGCATATACAAGTTGAAGCGAGCCAATTTGAAGAGGTACGAGTTACCATGTTTGTCTTTTGCGCGCCTTAGCTCTTTAAAACTTTTTGCAACAACCAACTTGCGGAAAGATTTGTCGGATAGCTATTTGCCATTTGCTCATCCGAAGAGCTGTCCCGCTACCTTCAGATACCACTAAATTGTTGGTTTAGAAGAGGCCAAAAGGGGGAGGTACCCCCTAAAATCCCAACCACCAAACCACCAATAAGAGGGAAGCTGATACCTGGGCCTCTGCTTGGCGCCAATCGTCATGC
>CAUJNA010003441.1:503518-602939 GCA_963377175.1 Effrenium voratum
AAAGCAGGGCAGCGCACAATTCCAGCAACCGGACGTTGTGTTTGAGATATCAACATTCTGGGTCAAGTCTGGCAGCGCCCTTTTTGATTCCCAGCAGCACTTCCCCACGAGTTTGACCTTGTAGTTTTTGTTTGTCAATCAGCCCACTGCAGAATTGTTTTGTCATGTGTATGGGGGACATGTTGCAAAGCCTGGCTGAAGCTTCGCCGGGTCCCTGCGTGGGTCGCCCTCGCCGGGCGTCGAACAGTCCGACCAGGTGAAGGTGCGGGGTGTGCGTATCGAGCTGGAGGCGTTGGAGCAGGCGATCGAAGCGGATAGGGACTCAGAAGCCGGGTTCTTCCCCAGAATTAGCTCCCCTGGTTTTTTTTGTTTTTGCTTTTTGGGGTCCAGGCAAAAAAGGTATTTACACGTATCGCGGTTTATAACTTGTTTGATACTAGTTGGTTGTGAGTGTTCATCAAAAATACTCCCTCCCACATGGTTGATGGACAATATCCACCTGAAAATGATGTCCACCAGAAGCTCCCCAATTAAACATCGCACCCTTTTTGACTGTTTCCTGAGGCTGTTTGTTTTCTGTTTTCACGAGGATTTGTTATTTTCGGCTGGTAAATTCGTATAGTACACCCAGTTGGTTTGTTTGTCTCAGCTTAAAGGCTCGTGGAGCCTTTGAGACAGTGGAAAGGCAACCTAAAGTAATAAGCGGGGTCACGGAAGGTCAAATCCCTTCTCCCTTCAGAGGAATCTCCTTCGGGGGAACTTTTCCAGGATAATCTGCAGTACTGGCAAGCAGGGAAGCCATCATGTTCTCCAAAAGGTCGGAATTACGTATTCAAAGGCAGGCTGTGGATCAAATGGGCAAACCAATGAGCAACATGTTGGTTCATGGACCTTCATGCTGGTCTATGGGGAGGGCGGGCGTTCACATATTGAACCCTCGGGGCCTATCTTTGGCTCATCCTCGGCTTATCCTAGGATAGCCCCCTTCCCTCATACCCTCCATTTTTTGGAGCCCACACACATGGGCCCCCGTTGGGGCAAGGGAGATGCCTATACAAAACCCATGGCTTTCAGGTTTCAAGCTGATCTGCAGGCCATCGCCGAGCTGGCGGGTGTCCAGCACTGCGAGGCCCGCGTCTCTGAGGACAATCAGCGGCTGGCGCCTTGTAGTCTGAAGAGGGCACCAGGGGGGAAAGGGCATCCTAATGCCCTGAGTTTCTGGACTTGGTACATCTTTATACTTTTAGGAAGACCCAAACACAAAGCTTAGACTCCTTTTGGCCAATCCACTCAAGGGAGGAACTCTGCCTAGTTCCCCAAAAAGCACATAGGGTACCAGTTGGCCCTTGGTGCTTCCATAGCCCAGGTGCTGCTGGTTTCTGGCACCTCCAGCGAGGCAGAGTTGAAGCAGAAGGCGGAGCCGGAGAGTTGTGGGTCAGTGGTACGGTCAAACTCAGATGGGGTCTGTTTTGTTGGGGTACGCGTTTGGAGGGTGGTTCAGAAGAAAGCCAAAAGAAGGTCACCAACCATTTTGGAGACTTCCGTATTTGGAGACACACCCAGGTGGCCTTTAAAGGAGTAGTTTGTTGAAATTGGCGGCACAGGTTTGGGCTTTTCGAGTCATTGACTGTTGATAGTTCCGAGGCGCCGAGGGTCAAATCCCCGTTTTCCCAGAGGCACTCCCGGGCTAGCCCCTTGTTGAAGGCCTGAGCAGTAGCGAGCGTATGGACCAGGATCAAACAACTTATTCAGTTGGGGCCCAAAAGCTGAGGTAGTATGATGGAGAAGGGATGTGTGTTGTCCTGATCTAGTCAGTACTTGGGCCCAGGACATTATTCCCCATGTTTTGCAACGGCTTCCTGCTTGAAACCTGCAACAACATGTTCTCGCCCCGTTTCGTTTGTCCACTATGCTGCCCGCAACCGGTCTGTGAGGCACTGTCACTGGGCCGGGGCTACATGCTCAGCCAGGCCAGCCAGCCGAGGAAATGACGGAAAGGCTGCGTGTTTTACTTGCTACATGAATGTCTTTGTTTGCAGGCCAATTGTTTGGTTGATAGGTTGCTTCTTGGTGATTCCTTGGCTTGCTCCGCTTTGCTTTTCTTTCTGTTGCTTGATTGCCTGCTTGCTTGCTGGCTGGCTGGCTGGCTGGCTGACTGGATTGCTTGCGGTTGGTTGGTCGGTCAGTTGGTCGGTTGGTCGGTGGGTTCGTTGGTTCGTTGGTTGGCTGGCGGCATCCCGTGCATCACCGGGCTCCTTGAGCCTGGCTGCCAATTGGGGTCAATTTGGTAGCAGTTGGGAGTTGCTGCCTGAGACCTGAATTGATGAGGGCGGGCCTTGGGTTTGCGGGTTCATTTAGGCTCCGCTGATATCCAGATATATCCAGGCTGTGTTGGGTGGGTTAGTGGCTTGCGTGACGTTTAGTGACTCATTTGTTTTGGCGCGTTGCCACAAACAACTCAAAACTAGCCCAAAAATTGCTTACCCACGCCCTGAAGCAACCCTGAAGCCACTGCTAAACCAGCCGAGCAGTAAATGAACCTAGCCCGAGCAACTCCCATCCGATGGGCGCCCTTAGGTCCAAGTAAGGCCAGTGATGCTGCGGATGCGGCCAACCAAACCCCCCAAACAGGTTACCATCCCCAGCTTGGCCAACCAGAAGCCAACCCAGAAGGCACCAGTGTTGCAGGCGATGCTGGGGTCGTGAAAAATCAGTATTTGCTTTTGTGTTTGCTTTGGGTCGTTCTGATTTTGCTTTGAGCTGGTTCTCATTGATTTGTAGTTTCGTTGCATGGCCATCATGTCAGATCACGCTGTTGCCGAACTCGTGGAAAGCCAACGTTTGTGCTCCACTTCTGGCAGATTCACGTCATGATGCCAAAAGCTAGCCATTTTGCTACTGCGAAACTTAACTGGAGGTCCCTGAAGCATGTGAATGGTGCCTGCCAACGGGTCTCAATCAAAATTCACACTTGAGTAACCCACCCGGCAGAGCGCAGGTGAAAATTGTCGACAGCGGCGATTGGAAGTTCAATGCGTCGGGGAAGCTTTTGCGGAACGCGGTGCCTTTGGAGGAGGTCGTGCGAGAGGTGAAGCAGGACCATTTGGGACATTCAGAGGAACAACCCAGACCTCCAGCGGTGCCCTGTTTCGTTTATTGAAGGGGCTTACGCTGGAAAACAATTACCAAACAAGTCCGGAACCCTGCCGGAACCCTAGCCAGAACCGCTCTGAACCACTCCGGAGTCTACCTGGGTAGAGACTTCCATAGCTTTCAGCTGTGGGGGCAAAAGGTGCCGTTTTCTTCCCACGATCACTGGAGGTCTAAGACAAAGAAGCAGTGATTGGCTGTGGAAGGTTTTGGAGCAGCAGAAAGGGAAGAGGACGTTGAGAGAGGGTCTGGGGAATGCATGGATGCATTGGACGTTGGTTGTTCAGAGCAGCCCGGAAGTTTTGGGAATGAGGATTTTGTTGCCTTATAATTGTGGACAGCAACTGCCGTTTCTGTGATACCGAAGTGGGCCATCTCCATATTAGACTAGCAGTTCATCATGTCGAATTATCGGGTTTCCTTCGGTATCACAGAAAGTGGCCCTAACACCCAACGCCCACAACCATGATCTGCCTCCCTTGCTCAAGAGCGCTGTCCCCGTTGCAGCAAAGTATATGTCTTCATCAATGGCCTACCAATTCTGCCAGAGTGTCCTTTACCCGATGATTCCTCAATACAGTTATTGAAATGACTTGTAGAGTTTGCAGCTGACATAGTGGGGCAGACCCGTTGAATGCCAGAAACTGCGAGAGTTGAGGTCTGTCAACCCCTTGCGTTGCTTTCAGTTGCGGGACCCTTTCTTTCGGCGAGGACGGGTGGGAGGCCTTCGACAAGAGCGAGTGCTCTGAGCTGGAGCTCGAGATCGCGCAGTGCCTGGCGCCGCAGGCGCGGGAGACACGGACGCGACGGGAGCGACGGGCGCGACCGGCGCGATGGGCGGAAGGCCAGTGGATCGAGGTTTTGTGGGTAATGACTTTGACGGTTTCGCAGGGGTTCTGGGCATAAAAGCAGCGCCCAGAACCCGGATTGGCCGTTTGGGGGCTCTGCTTCTTATAAATTGGGTACCAGGGCCGAAATAATCAGAACGGGGTTCTGTGGGGTGCTACCTCATGATCATGGGAGAATCAGGAGTGTAGTCATGTGGCCCCGTGTAGTACCTTTGAAGGGCTTCTCACAATTCGTGTTGGTGAGAAACCTGTTACTTGACGCATCCTTGAAACCATCATTCGGCGATAATTTTGAGGCTCGCTGTACTGGACCCTGTTTGCACGATTTTTTCCGTTTGGCAGGTCCTTAAATATAGGTTTGTTTGCAACACACCCATTGTGGATATTATTTCTGAGCCTGCCATTGTTTTTTTGCTGTGTTTGGGGGTGGGCCATTCATTGAGAGAGGGGCCCATTTGCCACCTTTTTGGTGGAGGTTGCACGTCTTTGTTTGGCCGAGCTCAAGCAATTTGCCTTTAGGCAGGATGGTCCTCAAACAGGGCTCGCTAGCTTGGAGGGCCTTTGTGTCCATTTTTCCAACCTCCAAATCCAAGCCGTTTGGGGAAGTTTGGCAAAAACCACTCAAAGGGGACACTAGGGATGAGGAGACCGACAACGCGCCGGCCCAAACAATGTGAACCCGAAGCAAGCCTTCTTTGGTGGTAGTTTTGAGGTTGCAGGGAAACCAAAGGGAAAGAGGCTATTTGCTGCAGGCGAACCCATGCATCAGCTTGGCCACATGACCTGCTGCAGCTTCCACCCGGCGCATCAGGTGACAGAGGCTTGGAGTCGCAACGACCACTTCATGGAGGACCTTTGAGATGTGTTTCACACCGAGTTGCCACTGGATTCCGGCCTTATTATCTTTTCGTGGGAAGGGTTTGCCTTTAAAACCAACCATTTGTCAATGCCTGCTTGGCTTCTGAGGAGGCGCTTCACATGCAGAGGTCTGTTAACCCCGCCCCTGTATTGGTTTCGTGAGGATTGTCCCAACCCAAACCACTGAACCCCCTTTAGTTAACCAGTTAGCCAACTTCTTGATCAAAATAGTAGGGCCTGGCCCTGAAAAGCCCCAAAACCAAACAAAAACAGTGGTTTCGCTGGGGCCAACCCCTCAAAAAAGCCCTTCCCTAACCCCGCCCCCAAAAACAAAACAGCAACAACAACTACAACTACAAAAAGCAAAAACATAGACAACGAACAAAAAAGCAGTGGTCGCCAAATCGTCTCGTGTCCCCTTGGCCCCATCCCAGTTCAGGACCTGGGTGTGGACTCCGGCGGCTTCGGCCGGCTCATCACCAAGATGCGCGCACGGCCCAGGCTGCACAAGGCGTGCCACGCGCGCTTCACGCGTCGGGCGTCGGAGCCAAAAGGCGTTTCCTGCGAAGGGATCCCATGTGATGCGACGCACACCCCTTAAAATGGCATCCGTTATTCTTTGGTGTCTCAACAAAATTACACTTTCCGTCTTGGTCGACTTGAAACATTCCCCTCTTGGCTGTCTTTGAATTAGTAAAGGAGCAATCGAATGGGTAGGAGCCTGCTGGGGGAGTGCTTTTCTGACATGACATAGTCTATCGAAGTCTTGATGTCCTTCTGAAATGGGACCCCAACAGAGACAGGAGCCCTTTTCTTGCGCAAATTTGAAGTGACTGTACAAGTTAGCCCCGTTAGCCCCTTTTTTAGTTCCGGGTTTCTGAGGGCTGCGGCTGCCCTCTTCAGCTTGTTTTACACACATACCCAAATTGCAGAGGACTCTCATCCAGTCTTTGGTTTCTTAAAGGACCAACGAGCAAATGGATGCTAGTTTGGCGGGGTTGCCGTTTGTTTCACTTTGAAATATTTTTATATACATCAATCTAAAACAGGGCCTTGAGAAAAAGCACCCAACCGTAGGGCTAATCACCATAAGGTCCCCCTACCCACTAACATGCTTCTCCGAACCCTTCTAACAAGGGCCCAAGATCCCTTCAGTTGTGGGGGGAGGGAGGGCAATCGGTTTTCCATAAATTGGCAGGTAGCTGATTGGACTTTCTCGCCAGGTGGACCTCCAGATGCTCTTCGAGTACCCCACGGTGGCCGCGCTCGCAAAGCACCTCTCTGAGGAGTCGGCGGACTCGGACGACGAGGCGAGGGACACGGGCCGTTTCGACCTTCCCTTCGGCAAAGCCAGACTTGGCTGTTGAACTTCTTGACTTCTTGACCTTTTGGTTTTTCTTCATCTTCTTTGTCAACCTGGCCCGTTCACAGGGAAAGCAGAAGGGGATTGGCACAACTGCCCCCTAGAACCCCCCAAAGTAGAACAGAAGGTGTCGCCATGGGGCCTGCGTTTTTCACATGCTGTGGCCGTTTTTCCGCAACAGCTGAAAGCTTTGGGGTCTCAGCCCAGATAGGCTCCGGGGTTCCACCAGTGTTCCACGAGGTTCTGCGAGGGCTGCTGGTGCGAACACCAAAAAGGGCACCGCATTCTGTTGGGGATATCACCTGAGCTTATTTTCAACCATACGCTGTATAATACATTGGCATTTGCCCAGTAACACTTAGTAGACTTGTGTTTCTCCATTTTGCTTGGTAGGTTTTCCTGTTCACTCATCAACCAACAACAAAATGGTCACTCCCTTTTGTCCTCACTGCTGCTGCAGGGCAATTAGGGTTTCTTCGACATGCCCTGCCTGGGGCCTGGGGGGAGGTGCGACAACCCTGACTCCAGTACTGATTTAGAGCTATAGATCATAGCAAGAGGAGCCATGGGAAGGTCATGGCTCTTAGCGAGCGCTCCTCAGCGACAGTAGTCACTAGTTTGCACTGAATCAGTGTATGGTTCTGTCTCGAAATTGGACACCCCCCTCTTGGAACTAAAACAAGAAGCCAACCAACCTGATGGGGTTTCTAATCTGCAGGCACAGACGCACACCACACACACATACTGCTGGATCTGTGAACATGTTGTGTGTGTGTGTGTGCCTTTCTGTGATACCAAGGGAATCCCCTTCACAATTAAAGTGATAAACTTGTCATGGAGGCGGCCTACTTGGGAAAAACACGCGGAAAGGACTACGTTCCACAACCACGCACGTAATTGCAAGGGATACCGCGCGCGCACACGGCAAACAAACCGAGTGGATGAGGCGACCGACTCTGCGGGTGAGACCTTTGTGGATGCCTTCCTGGCCTCCGACGCTTGACTGCAAGACTGGAAGGCAGCCGATTTGAAGTCCAACTCGTGTTTGTCTTCAAACAGTTTGCTTGTTTTGTGTGTTTGTGTACTTGCTGTCAACAGATTCGACCCCTGTGTTTTTGTTGAGTTGTGGTTTGCGCAGCATGAACATAACAAGGCCCTTTTTGCTCCCCTTCTATCACACACGCTAGCTGCCAAACAAAAGCGGAGAGTTCCCGCAAAAGTGAAACCTCGCAACGAGAGACACCCAGACGGGCTGCATACATTTGGGGTTTGCATGACAGCAGTTGACAGGTCGGATATCTCGAATCTGGAAGGTTCTTTGGGGATCCTTTATTTCATGCGCGCAAGTCGTGCATTTGCACTCGAAACAATCCATGCATCTTTGTGAGAGGCCGTGTGAATTCAGCAGGTTTTCCGAAGCAGCGTGCATGTGCGCTTGCTAGAACCCCAGCATAGATATGTTTGAAAGGGGGAAGTCAAAGCGCGACCAACCCTTTTAGGAATCTCCTATTTTTATTTGCCAGTCCCCCATGCGCCTTTGGGTCCCCAGTGTGCTGTACTCACTGGGTTGAGGCTTCAGCGCCATGATTTGTGTTGCGATACACTACTTGTGCTCCAACGTCTTCAGACTGATTGGAAGTGAACATTGGGGGTTTGCAGAAAGGCATGGATGGTTGTCAAACATGAAGTTGGACGCAGGCGCTTGATCCCATAGGTGTTTTGTTTGAAATGTGCACCAAGAAACATATTTAACTTGTGGAGGCGTGTGTTTGAATCTTGCCCGCTGGTTCGTTGGTGGTTCCCAGCCAAAACCTTAGACGTGTTGACTTTCACAGTTTTGAGATAAAGTCATGTCATCTCGCACTAAGAGTTTGATCCCAGCCAAAACCTTAGACGTGTTGACTTTCGCAGTTTTGAGATAAAGTCATGTCGTCTCGCACTAAGAGTTTGACTTTCAGCAAGCATCCACAAACCACCGGGTTGTGTTTGCCATCCTTTGTTTGGTTTACAATTCTCAGGTGACAGCGAACCCACACAGCCTGTGCTATGAGTCTCGCTGCGAAGCTTTGAGCTGCTTGGCATCATTGCGCTTTGATATGCTTCACTCAACAGTTTCTGTGGATGTGTGCCACAAGGAGAGTCAACAAATGGTGATTCAAGCCATACGTCGTTTGCTCGCAAGTCGTGCCGCCTGGGAGAAAATTCAATTCCAGGCAGGCCGGCCACCCTAGGGCGACGTTTGCATCGGGCCTGTACGCTTAGCTGGGACGCATTGTCACCATTTGAGCAACTGAGCAAATTATTGGCAATCACTGTTAGTTTGGGACGGCGGGAAACAGCAACTTTGCCAGGGACTGATTAGGGTCTTCTGCAAATTGGGACATCCCACAGGTGGTTGGTTTCCTGTGTGTTGGCTCTCAACACCATCTCCAAAAAGGGGACCCCTGTTTTGCGACACCCCCTTTTTCGTCGGTGTCAAAAAATGCGGGTGCCCTTTTGGCCTCCCTTGTCGTTTCATGCTGGCTCGCCTTTGAAGGGGGCAACTTGGGGCGCTCCAATTTTGACTGTCTAAGATCTATGCAGCCCACTTCAAGACATTTTAGGTCTTAGCAATTATAGGGAATCCTGCTAGCTAGCCTTGAACTTGCCTTTGGTCGGCTCAGGTGCTTCTCCCCCCCCCAGAGTCTCATGATCTCATGGATTCTTTCAAGGGGAGGTCTTAGAGACACCCCCTCAAGATGCTTTTGTTGGATGCCCTCGAGGCGTTCGCCCCGAAAAGTCCGGGTGGTGCTGAGAATCTGAGGCCACCTGCAGATGCAGAGGTTGGCCTCTGCCTATCAGCGGCTGCTGCATCGCGCCAAGCCACGGCGGCCCGCCCCTGCGCCTCGGATGGAATCGATGCGAGGCCCTTGGATGTCCTTCAGACCTGGCGTCGGGATCCAAGGGCATCGATCTCTTGTGAAAGGGCAACCCCCTCAAAAAAACAGAGAAACAAAGAATGCACCAGGAACTGGTTTAAGAAAGTGGTTTTGATTTGTGGTGCCGCAAGGAACCCCAAAGAGATCTCAACACACGTGTTTCTCCATACCACCATCTCCTGCACCTTCCTGTTTGGTTTTCTAAAGCCTTGGCTTTGGGTTTCACTTTAGGCTTTGCAACTATATGGGAGATATCTTTCCAGCTTTCACCGTAAGTACGCCCGGTTCATAATGTCATAAGGTGGCCAAGTCTGTCGTCAGCCACTGCGCAGTAGGATGCATCCAGGGGGTGCACAGCTCCAAGGGCACCTGATTTGCATACCTCCAGCGCCAATTGCTTTTCCTTCGAGGGACTTATTTTGAAAACCACTTACCGCTTTCCATGGCCACAGGTCGGGGAACAGGAGACTTACTGTAAGGATCAAGTGTATGATCCCGCAACGGTGGCCAAGGAAGCTAAACTGTTTGCCAGAGTCTTTGGGCAAGTGAGACAAGCAAGGATTCTGAACGCTGCAGCAGCGTTCAAGACGACCCAAGCATCGGATCGACCATGGACTACTTGGCATTCGGCTGCTTCGAGGTGCTTGCTTGTAATCTGACGGTATGATTACATGATGATTAACATGCTTTTAGGCAGGATAAGTACAGATAAGTTGCTGGATATGTTTACTCTTATGTGTCGGTTCGCGCGGTTTAGACTTTCTATAGCTATCATGAGAACTGTGAAGGTTGTGTTTGCCATCCGATAGAGTTCAGACCAACGGAAATTCCATTGACATTCTGTAAAGCAACCAGGCAGTTTGTTTTCTTCGTGATCCACTTTGGTCCCAATTTCTTTGGGTTACAGAGATCTTGCCGGTTGAACAAGTCAACGCCCGTGACTCTGAGGTCGCCATTCTTTTGCAAGGATACCAGCAGATGGCTGCGATGGTCGCAGCATGCATGGAGGGGTTCGCCTTCTGCTTGCTTGACAACACTGAGACTTGTCAGCGATGGCGCGGATCGGCCACCGAAATGGAGAATGGGACCGTCGAAACAGTTATCCCGAGAAGCTCATGCAACGGGCCATGTGGCATCCAGCTTGCGCACACACACACAACTTTGCTTCAGAGGCTTGTTTCCGTATTCAGTCCTTCTTGCTTTTGAGCTTTCGTGTCGGATTCCATGTTGGCGCCATGAAGTGCTGGTGTTTGGAGGAGCAGTCGTCCAGAGCGTTTGGGGGGCGCTCGGAACACATCACTGGATCTATTGATCTCGAGTTCTAAACCCGGCAGACGAAATTGGCCCGTAAGACGGACCCTTGGCTTCACTAGTTTTAGCTCGTGTTTGGTTATCCTTCGCAGTGTGTTTCTAGCGAGGGATGTTGAAACGTGAGAATTGTTTTTGCTGTCATCTGATCAATCAGGTAACTCTTAGTTGGGTTTGAAGATTTGAACTTAATGGGATGGTGTCCCCCTCCAATCCACCGATCCAAACCACCAATTACTGTAAATGTAAACTGAATCAAGAGCTCGGATGTTTATATTTTCGGGACATGTCTCCCCTCCCGCCATCCACGCTCCTGCCCAACTAGCTGCAGGTTCTTAATAAGATCCCCTCAGATTAAGGGTTGCATTAACTCCTCTTGCAAATCATGCCCAGAGAAGGGTCGCCAATGCAGGCACACCCTCATGTGGTCGTTTGTTGCAGGCACCTGTTGGGGTAAATTTCGCAAGACACTAATGGGAATTTCCAGAAGAAAACCCACCCATGTTGTGCAGGTGCCTTTTGGTTTTCAGGGGTTCTGTTCTCTGTTTGGATTCTGTTTTGTTTGTACCCGATCGTTAGGGGTTGTTTCATGTTGCACTCTCTTTACTGCGTGGAACCTCCCCTAAAAATCAAAATCGACCAGTCGAGGCTACTCCTGAGATGTCCTTTCCAACTGAGAACCAGCAATGGCTTCGGGCCATGCAAGCAACTGACAGTACTACTGGTAGGTGTTCTTCATTTAATCAACCCAACAACCCCCCCTCCCCCCGGTTTTTTCTCACAACAATTTGAGGCTTAACCAGTTGAACCAACTGTATGTAGCACTTGTCCGTGGCTAGGAACATTTGGCCGAGCAGCTGCAGCAGCTGGGGCCCTGCGCCGTCATGGCAGAGCCACAGACGCTCTCCGAGCTGGCCTGGAAGGCCGAAATCAATGTGAGCGTGCGCTTCTCTACATTTTAGATTTGAATTTGAGTTGAACTCTCTTTGAATCAAATGTTTACACGCTAACTGGTTTGTAAAGGAACTCTATTGGAAAGGAAATCCTATGTAAAGTCTAAATGAAAGTACGATAATTATACGTTAAAGTCCATTATACATTTAGCATTCTGATTAGGTTGTGTCCTTGTCAAAGTCTGCCTGAACTTTACTTGGATTGTAAAGCTCCACTGGAAAAGGAGTGCTATCTAGATTGTAAAATTAAGATATAGCTACGAGTAGGGTTTGGAACAAGTATTCCCTTATTGAGTCCAGTTTAAGTCTTATTCAAATTGCAATTGAATTTGGAGAGCGGCCGTTGGTGGGGATGTGGACCGAGTATGAACATGCTACAAAACACTGTGTTTTACATGTTTTTTCTGACCATGGTAGTGCTGAGGCTTATAAAGATATGTTGGGACCTGTGAATTATTTCCCACGAAGTATCTTTCTCAAAATCTACTTAATGTCTAACTGAAAAGCCATAATTCGATAAGGACACAACCCAAGCATAATTTCTATTATAGTTATTCTATCTCAAAAGAAACACATGCTACACTCATGGGAGCTGGGGGGGAGAGGGGGAGGGAGGGGAGGGGGAGGGGGAGGGAGGGGAGGGGGAGGGAGGCGAGGGGGAGGGAGGGGAGGGGGAGGGAGCCCAAACAATCGCTCATCAAGCCGCAATAAGGCCCTATTTAGGGCTTATTTCGGCTCCCTCCCCTTCCCCCTGCCCAGCCTCCATGATACATTGGATTTCCTTTCCAATACAATTATCTTTGCAGATCAGTTAACTTTCTAAGCACAATTTGATTCAACAATTGGGACCTCTGAACTCTTTCCATATGAATTGCACTTATGTTGCTTGCTCAAAATCTACACAGTTTCTACTTGGCATTGGATTGTATTTAATAGAAACAGGATCCAATCAGCATTTATATTGTGTATTTACAGTTTTCCAGTTGTTAACACGTAACAGTGTTATTCAAATCAAATGTACACAGGATTTCCTTTCCAACATATTTTTCTGTACAACTCAACTGTGAACACTGCAGCTCTTGCGCACAGGCCTAAAACGGGAAACTGCAAACACAACATGAAGAAACAAACCCACAAAAAGTTCAGACCCATGTCCCAGATCCTGGAATCACTCCCCAGTGGGTCTGAAGTTTGTGTTTGTTTTTTGTTTGGGGAAACTCTTTTTTATTGCACATGTCCAGATGCAGACGCGGAAGTCGATGCGGATGCGCACTCTTCCATGTTTAGCTTCCAGATGCTTAGTTTCACGACAAAGCGCACGCTCAGGGTAATTGTATAGTAGGCGGTTCAACATGCTGGTTGTAGTAAGGCCTACATAAACTTCTATAATCATGTTGTGGTTCCTCTTTGGTTGATTTCATGGCTGCTGTTTTCCGGAATCGCGGAAGGATAGCTCTCACATTGGTATACAAGGGTTTCAGAATGGCAGCAACTGTCAGAAACAGAATGAGTTGTGGCATGTAATTGTTAACTCCATGTTCTTCGCAGCAGGTTGTTGTGTTGTTGGAAGCGCTTGTCCATTTCCCCAAGAGGAAACCAATCGGGCATGGACATGTTGTTATTCCCCCCCCTATGTGGCACACAGAAAAGTGGGACAGGCATGTGTGAGTGCTAGGGCGCCGTTTGTTCTTCCGACCGCGAACCTGTTTCTCTGCCTCCATTAAAACAACATGGACCATTTCATTTGCTGGCCTATTGGCCCAAAACAGAGCTTGGGTGGAAACGATGGGCTCCCAAGCCAGGAGAGTTTCCAAAATACAAGTCTCGTTCTTGATGGTGGTCTTTGGTTTCCCACGCCTCTGTTTTGGGTGAAACACCCACATTGGTTGATTTTGGGTGGGCGGTCATTTGGATTAGAGTTGAGTCAGAGCTGGGCGTTGTCCAAGGGCGGATTCATCGATTTTCGCCGCTCATGCGACAAAGGAACCATGATGAGCTCTCGCAAGAAGACCTTCTTCAATGAGGCTAAGCAGCTAAGCCTAGTAGGCCATAATGGTTGGGGTAATCTTGATACCTTTTTTCGAAAGCCCAGTGCCCTCTCACAGAAACCGTGTATTTTCCCCCGCCCCCTCCCACCCCCCTCCCACCCCCCTCCCACCCCCCCTTCCCCCGCCTTCCCCATGCGTGGTGCAACCCAACCCCAAGCCCAGGATACTTCCCTGAGGGTTTCTGGAAGTTGATAACCAATCCGGGAGCTGATTTTCGACCGGGATCCTTTGTTTCAACCTTTTGGGTTGGTTGCATCCCAACCCCTTAGAACCTGCAAGCAGGCCCAGACCAGCGCCGCCTTGGTGGACGTGAGCGGCGCTTCTGCCGTCCTCGCCCAAGCGCCGCTGCCGAACCTTGGCGCCCAGGCGCAGGACGCTGCGTGCGTGGCCCTGGCACCGGGCATCTCGGTGAAAACAGGCGGGCTTATGTGAAGGCTCCCCATATCTTCCGTTTGGGCGGTTTTCAACAATCAGGGCCAATATATTGAAGGTCAGATTCCTCGTGGTGGGTTAATGTTTAAAGGAATGTGGCGTTTTATTTGGGCATGTCTCAAACAGGGGCGGTGTTCCTTGTGTTCCTCTAACTATCCTGAACGGGTACCTCGAACAACTACAAACACCCACTGTCAGGCATCTGGCTTTTTATGACGAGCGTATTTGAGGGTAAAACAAGCTCACCATGATGTAGGTCCTTGGGCGTCCCTATTTCAGGTTTTGAAGTTATTGTCAACAAAGTGCAGAAGCATGGTTCCTCCTTTGACGAACATGTCGAATGTGTTGTGCTTGTTCATGGTAAAAAAACAGGATGGCACCTCCTGGAATTTCATGGGGAAATCGGCCAAGCAGGTGTAACATTTGAAGGTCTTACTTGAAAGTTGCCCAGAAGACAGGCAGATCGCCGGTGTGTGTGTGTGTGTGTTTGCATTTCCAGGGCGCAAAACAAACAAATCTTGGAAATCAGCCAGAGTCGCGGCACATGACGAGGAACGCCATCCAGCCAATTCTGGCTCCACTTACGTGACTATACTCCCTTGACTTGCTGTGGAGTGGATCTCTGTGACCTCCCACCATGGTTTGCAAACTCTTGGCCAGTTGAGGTCACAAGATCGCGTCGCCTGAAGCCCACCCTCTGAATCCAAACCTTAGTAACCCCCTTTAAACCTCAATGGGTGGTTTCCTTAAAAAAAGAAAAACAGAAGTGATGAAAGGCGCAGTTTCGATACAAGGCCACATTGAGGCCTGATTCCGATGAAATCGGGCTTTTGCAGGCTTAGTGGAGGGGAGGGTTCGGATCCCATGACTCCACGAGGAATGGGCATTTGTCAAAGTAGGGGACCGCAAAAGTGGCGTTTTTCCTTGTAAGGGGAAAACCCAACCTTTCAAAGGGCCCTAAATAGACACCAGTCTGTTTTTGGTGGGCTACTGTTGGTTTGGGGAGGTCATAGGAAGGGGGGGAATTTGTGTCATTTGTGTCATTTGCTTCGGCTGGTTTGTTTTATTGCGGGTACCCGCCTCCTTTCTGTCTGTAAGGGGAAACCAAAAGGAAAACCACCCATCTTGGAGGGGGGTGCAAAAAAGACACCCCCACACCCGCATGTTGCATCAGGCACCCACCCATTGCCGCTGTCCCACACGCAGCTGGCGGTTTTGGTGGAAGCCTGGCGTCCACATTTGGCGCCGGCAAAGCGTGTGCATCTCAGCGCCGGTCTGGGCACCTGCCCCAGGACCTTTGTTTTCAAAGGTGAAGGTGCTTGCTTTGGAGTTTCAATGGAGGAACCACACCCAAATGGTTGGTTGAACCCCCTCCAAGGTTGGTGGAGCCCCAAAAAGGTGGGGAACCCCAAAATGGGGTTCCACCAGGCGATCTTTGAGAAGCGCTCAGGCGATTTCCGTTGAAACCCGGGCCTATCGCAGGACGGTGGCCGCCGTGGCCGCGGCGAGCTGCGGCGCCACGCTGGTGGAGGAGCGCCCGCAGCTGGTGATTGCTGAGGACCGATCCGGATCGGGAGTAGCACGCAGAGGGATTGGTCTGTTTGCTTTTGTGTTTGAGACCCTGTGACCCTTGTCAGGATGCCAGACATCGCGACTATCCCCTTCTCATGTTTTGATCATGGCCCAGAAACGGGACCAAGTCAAAACGGCTTCAGGTCTTGCTGGGGATCCTTTGGCTGGGTTGTTCAAAGGCACCCCTTCATCCTTGGATTACTAAAGAAGATGGTTCCCCAACGATGGAAAGTCGGATTTGCCAACCCCTCCATTTTGAACAGCCCCGCCTTTAGTGCAACTTCCCGGCAGGTGTCCGGGCGAACAACCAAATGCTCGCAGACCTTGGTGGTGGCGGGCCAGACGTGGTTCACCGCCGTGCCGGAGGTGAGCTGTCACTTCCATGCGGATAGGGTGGATAGAAATTGGGGTTTGCTGAAACCACAGGAGAATGTCTGTGCAAAATGACAGGTTGGTACCAAGTGATGAAGTATAGAGTCAAAGGCATCGCCACCTTTGGAATTGCAAAGATGGTTGTATAGTTTCTGTGTCTAAAAACATGCAGGAGGGTCAACCTTAAAGTTGTGTTCAATGAGTCCCGTGTTGTAATCAGGTGTCCTTAGCGCGGTGACCCTATGCCAACCCAGCCCGTATTGAAAGGTACGCCCGTAAAGGTCAATGGGGTGTCATCCCGCGGGGAAGCTGGTCCTTTCATGGGAGTTTTCAGCCGCTGACTTGATTTAACGAAGCGTGCTTGATATGCTTCTGTGTTTGTGGACTTTGGCTGTTGTTGCTTATGTGAAATCTAGTGAAGATTTCGTAGTGAACTCGGCATTGGCAGGTAAGCATGTTGGTTTGTAGATTCGACATCGTGTCACTCCCAAGCCGGGAAAATACAATTCAGTTGCTAATTGTTTTATACCTGCAGCCATATTGGCACAAGTCGGCATTTACCAACTTGTTCAGCTTCCAAGAAGTGAAGCCATCATGCTGGCAAAAGCACCAGCGGGCATTGTGGCACCCGTGCCAGCACCTGTGCCAGCACCTGTGGCACCTGTGCCAACTGGCAGACAAGGTGCAGCCAATGCTCCATGGAAGCTGCTGGGATTTTCGGCTGTTGCCTTTCAGATGAGGCACTGGTACAGCCCGCGAAGGCTTCACATGAGGCGGGCCTTGCCTGCATCTTCCAAGCCTCAGCCAGAAGGTCCTTCACAGACTAGACGCAAGACTTTGACTGCTGGCATTGGATGCTTAGGAGCTTACGGATATCAGACTCGATCGGAAGCCAGCGATTCTCGGTTGATCTACCACATCACAGAGGAAACTCTTCCCTCCAAAGTCAACCTACCCACTGAGGCGTTCCTTCGCTGGCCTTGGTATGTTTTTGTTTGGTTTTGGTTTTGTGTTGATCCTTGTCATTCATTTGTTGAAATGAGGCTTCAAAGACTTGAAAGAACTGTCAGTTCTTTTGTTATCGTCTCACGGGTTGGGAAGATTCCCTCATGATTCCTGCTTGAAAGTGGGTTCCGAAGAGGCTATTGAGGTGGGCCCCTCGTGTTGCTCCTTGGAAATCGACACCCCAGCTCTTGCTAACCCATTCAGTGTACGCCCGCCCCGGATGAAGGTTCCCTCATGAGTTGGCCAACGACTGCGATGTGGTGATTCTTGGAGAGCACCACAACAGCGCCAGCGACCATTCGATGGAGGCGGACTTTGCGGCGGCGTTCATTCAGCAACAGAAGAGACTTGACTTACAGAAATGTGTTTGGGCTGTGCAATGGCTCATGTGGTTTCTTTATTGGTTAGCGATGATGAATGCAATGTGCTGTTTGCGTTTATCACGGGCTGGTGCTTGGTTGGCAAGTGTGCAGTTTGTGTAGGGTTCCCGATTCATTGTCCGTTGGTGCATGCTTGGAGGTCCCACTCTATCAATACATATATATATATATATATATACATATACACATATCAAGCCATTCAGCTCTAACACGGCTTTCCAACAGATGAGCTGGGAACTGCTCAGTACATCGGTTGCAGTACAGTCGCCGTCGATTATTGCGTGAGTGGGTGCTTGCAAGATATAGGGCCCCTAGGTATCCCTATGTTTTCTGCACTTTGATTTCCAGAACATCCCAACGGAGGTGTTTTTTTCATATTCACCCTCCCCCCGTTTGTGTAAATAAGCTGCACAACACCAGGGACGCAGTGAAGGAATCAACCTCACCGTTCGAGTACTCCATATCTCCGGTTGCTTGAAGTTTATTTTTCTGTGAGACTTTAAGAAAAGAGTCATAGCTGGTGAATGCCTTATTTGTCAGTCACACCTTGAGCAAGCAATCAAAAATGGAGGCACCCCCCGTGCTTGGCTTTTCCAAACCCAGCATTTCCAAAAGTTTCTTGTTGTCATTGCCTGATTAAGCTTGCCTTCTCCACTTTTTTGCCACCAGCCCAAGTTCACACTTTTGCACGAGGATCTAGCTGATGGGTTCCTTGAACATTTTGAGGAGATCTGAAAGTTGTCCGAGGTAGTTGTCCCACGGTCCGCCATGGGTTTTCAAGCGCAGTTGCTCAAATGCCCACGCACGCCTGCCAAACTAAATGGTAAACGCGCCCGCTCAAGTGCACCAGAGCACTACGCGCGCGCGCGCCAGCCAAATGGTAAGCGCCAGCGCGCCGACTCAGCTCACATAGCTTCTACCTAGTTGGAGAGCTTCGCTGGTGAGAAGTGGCTTTCGCTGATCTTGCGGCCACCCACGTGTCAGCGCTTTTTCACTGTGTTGTTGCAGGAACTCAGGTTTTCGACTGAACCTGGCGGTCGCTCAAAAATTAAAAAGATTAAGATTGACGGATCTAGCCAGCCCAAGCCTGCTGTGAGCAGCAGGTTCCAGCGGAACTGGCGGTAAACGCGGGCACGAGAAGTCACATTAATCTGGGCAATTGTGACGACGTCACTGGGGGGGGTTTGCGACATCACCCATCATGAAGATTTCTTTTCATTGAGACCCCTTGCTATTGGTTGGTGAACGAACCACTTGCCCAGACTTTAATTTTCCCAGGCGAAAGTCTTGCCCACGCAGGCGCCGGACGGGCATGGCACCAGCCATCGGCCTTGAGATGGTAGAACAGCCCTTTCAAGCGGTGCTGGATAGCTTTGGGCGCGGGGAGCTGATGGTCACTTGGCAGAGGTAGGGGCGCCATGATCGTTTGACGCTCGGGGTGGTGTTCAATGATCATCAGGTTTCCTTCTGCGATGCCCGGTGTCCCCGTTTTTAGCGGAGGACTTCTCTTTTACCAAAACAGAGCCGTCGGGTATTGTTGGCAGTCCACTGTTGGTTTGGGGAGGACATTGGGGGAAAACTCAAATTCGCGGGGAAAACCAGGGAAGCAAATAGTTACCCCATGCTTATTTTTATTCTCCTTACAAAATTGAGAGCCGTGAAAAGGGTTCGTTTTTCAAGGGAACCACGACCTTGGCCCCCATAGGGAGTGGCTAAGGTGGTAACAGGCGTCTGGCGTACAGGAGAACCCTAGAGGGTTTCCAAGCCACTTGGTTGAATGACCTCTAGATTCAGCCCAGACAAAAGTGGGGAGTCGTCACGTTTGCCTGTAAACTATGTCTTTACAAAAACACGGTGTTTTACGCAAAAGACGGTGTTTACCCGTGAATGGCCCGTGACAAGGTAAGACATCATGCTAGCTATGTGGCATGCATGGATATGGACCCCATGGATCGAGATTACCTTGGCCACATGCAAGTATTTCTCCGCTGCGCTGCGTGATTCACGCGATGGCATCAGCATGCAAGAAGTCACACTCGTAGCATCGCTGCGCAACAACGTGTCTTGGGTCGTGTATATGGGCAGGGCTAATTACCGTCTAGGAGGTGGCAATTCGATGCTTGTAGGCTAGCTATGTTGTATGAGAATTGCAGACAATGTCAATTTTTATTTGTATGTTTCGCCAATATCGTTGACAAATCGGGGACCGTGAGCCAACCGTGAATTTTGCGTGAACGACGGAGTTTACCCGTGAAAGACGGAGTTTACCCGTGAAAAAAGCGTGAACTTGCCCCCCCTCTAGATCCAAATGCCACAGCCTGCTGATTCGGTTCGCAACAATTGCATGGCTACAAAGTCGTTTGCCCAGCTATGTGGCGCGGACTAGATCTTTGGGTCTGCAAAAATTGGTCGTAATGTTTTCACAGAGTTAGCATGTGTGCATTGTACATTGGATTTGTCTGTGTGTAATATGCATGGCAAGCGCGGACATCAAATGTCAGTCTACTTCTCAGCACGGTGCTAGTACAAGCCCTGAAGTGTAGATTGTGGTGTGTCCAGCCAGCCAATGGCTGATCCTGGTGTGGTGCCTGATAAACGCCCGGCTCCAACGCTAGACTACACGTGCGCCTGGCACTATCATATCGAACAACTAAAATTGCGCACACGATATCATTACCAATCTGGCGCAAAATGCGGTGGTGATGTCTCACTGTGCAGTGGAAGAACAAGAGGCGAAGCGTGAATGAGCGTGAAATTTCCCAAGACCATGTTTACTCGCTAAAGACGTATGAAACGATGTTTACTGATGTCTTTGGATGGCCTGGGGCTAGATGTGTGCCGTAAATCCTAGACGCATCTCTGTTCCTCACACTTATACATGATGTGTCTTGCGGGTGTCAGATATTGAGTCTCCAATGGCTGATAGGTGATGCGAATGTGACATGTGTGTTGTTGGTTTTCGAAAGAAACGTGCGGCGGGGGTTTTGATTTATGCATTGGAGTCAATCAACCAGAACGCGAGCTATATCATTTGTTGGAGCCAATGAGCAGGCGAATTTTATAAGTTAGCTCATGCGGGAGGGCGGGGACACATGTGGGGTCAAAAGTAGCATCACAATGGTCCGAATTATTCTACAGTTAGAAGGACATGTTTCAGATCATCGAATGTCAGGATGTGCTCGTCGCTTTAGCCCCGGCTGGCATCGAGTGGATTCTCAAGACTTGGATCCCTCAGCTTCAAATGGCTCATTGCCTTCTAGACGGCAGCTTCAGGCATGATTGCTCGAAGTGAAGTATCCTTCATGACTGCCAGCTATGACAGAACAGGTCCATTCGGAGGGGAGTGTATTTCCAACAAACACTGTGGATGACTCAGATATTTCACGTTGAAACTATCAGTTTGTTTGCTTAGGTAAACGATACTGGAACGTGAACAAACTGCAATGCGAGTAATGTTGGGGCTGTTTAAAACGGTTGCAAGCAACTCAGGTCAAGGACTTGTATGACGCCACTGAATGGTCCAAGCGATGGGTTTGGCCGCCGCTGATCGCACTTTAGCGCGAGTCATTTGTTGTTGTCCTGAGGTTGTTTATGTCAGCGAGTCACATGCATCACTTTATTGGAGCCAATCTCCTCTTTGACTGATTGAATAAATTTTATTTGCCCATTTGATTTGAGATCCCTCTGATTCAATTTTATCCTGGAGAATCGTCCGGAAATATCGTTTGAGAATTCTTTGGAGATTGGAGCAATCTCCCATGAGATTGGAGAATTCTCCAATCTGATTGGACATCAGGAAATCCTGTCAGATTGGACACTGGAGGCTTCTCCAATCAGATTGGAGAATTATCCTATTTGATTGTATAAATTATCTCATCAGATTGGAAAATTGGGGAATTATCCTGTCTCCATTCTGATTGGATAATTTTGAGAATTCTCCAATCTGCAATCTGATTGGATAATTTTCCAATCTGATTGGAGACTTCTCCAATCTGATTGGAGACTTCTCGAATCTGATTGGAGACTTCTCCAATCTCCAATTTTACTTGGAGAATTGTCCAATCTCCAAGCTGATTGGAGAATCTCCAATCTGATTGGTGAATTCTCCAATCTCCAGTGTGACGAGTTTATCATAAAATACAAGCATTTTTTTCAGAACAAACACGTGTTGAGAAACAAACAACATTTTGATGCAGAACCTCAGCCAATTCTCCAATTCTCCATTCAGATTGGACGAACATGTCCAATCATATTGCAGGCATGGAGAATGTGTGCATTCAGATTGGAGGGTTGCAGGATTTCTTCAATCATATTAGAAATGTGCGTTATATTACTTCATCAGACTGTAGAGCGGAGAATTATCCCATCAGATTTGGAGCGTGATATCTTTAAGGCAAGGCATTTCAAAGTTCAGAATTATCATTATGATGCAGAAAACCAGTGCGCAAAAACTAGGTCACTTGGCAACGCCCCAGTCTGTTTGGAGATTAATTTCATGTGATGCTCCCCCAATTGCCAAAATCGAGTCGGACAACTCACTGGAGGCTGATGGAACAGTTTGCAAGTCGAATGGAAGATCTTCCCACACTCTGTCTATCGATGTGCTATGCCTAAAGATGGCTCGATTTTTGTGGAGGACTAGTGGGTTCTCTGGCATAGTTCCTCGTACAGAAGCTCAATTGGGAGAATCCGATGTGAGTCGAGACATGCCCAATAGTAGTGTGTCATTTGCCACATGGTTATCTGTTCAGGTGCTGACAACAATGTCTTCGATTTCACTTGCCCAAGACTGCCCTTTGTGATGCAAGGTAGAAACGCACGGGCGTAGACGAGAGTGGCGTGATAGGCTACCAAGACCACTAGCCCTTGATTACCTCCTGGAAGGCAACGAAACACATCAAACCAGCTGCCAGTCACCTGCAGTCATATACTGTTGCCAAATGGCTGTGGCTGAAAAAACCGGTACCACAATGGAACCCTGGTGAGTGGAAACAAAGGCCAAAAACCTGCGTAACCCCTCCTGTTTAATTTTGAGCCACACCCAAATGATTGAACTCCTCCCTGCCCTTCTTCAGCAACCAAAAAAGAAGCTCCGCAAAAAGAATCGCAGCAACTTCGCTGGGTCACGAGGTTTGAGCTCTACGCCCCAATCTTCGAGGCAGCCCAGCGCTTGGGCGCTCCGCTGGTGGCGCTGAACCCGGCCACCGAGGTGAGGCGCAAGCTGCCGGTGCCAAGCCCAGCTCGCTCGCACGTGGCTTCCTGGGTCTCTATACGTGGCACTTTGGTGTGACCAAATCGCCCCAAATGGGTATGGGTCAAGATTAAACCACCAGGGGACCGCAGGTTTTAGTCCATGTTTTTAGACCTTTTCCATTAAACCTAAAAACATGTTGGACACTTTTCCGAGCGGGGGGCTCGGAGCAGGGCCGTGTATGGGCGGGAATTCCATTAGGAAACCACCTCAAAATTGGTTGGTGGCCACAAATCCTCACCCACATGGTGTCCACCAAAGGGTCCATATTACACGTATAATATGTATGCTTCCGCTGATGGTTTATATAAACGTCAGCAAGGTGGCTCCCGAGATTACGGTGGAACCAGAGAACCCATGAATTGTCAGAGGAATATGCCTTTGGGGGCCCCGCCCGCTTCCATGTCAATTTGCGGAGGAGTAAGAGCCAAGGCTGTTCGATGAAGAAAGTAGGAAAGAGAAACAAGCACACACACACACACACACCATGGTGAATCATCAACCATATTTGGATCTCAAACTCTGACGGTGTTTTGACATTGTACTTCCGTTGACATGGTGTTTCCATGTTTGCCTTTTTGGATCCGAGCAATCGTTGGAGGTCTCAGGGGAATAGAGCCTTGAGTTCTTTGACTGTTGAACCCCGCCACAAGTCAGTCCTCGAGTTGCGGGACATCACACTTTGCCTAAAGTCTATTATCTGCTTTGACTTCCTCTTTCACATTGAAAGTTGGTCTCAACCTGGGGAAACCCTAGCGGAAGCAACCCCGTAGTCGAGTACTCTTTCAAACCTGTTGCCTTAGTTTTCAAGGGGAAAACTTGAACTTTAATTTCGCAGGTCTTCGGAGGAGGAACTGAAATTGGTCGCTCCCCAGTTTTACTGTAAGGTTCCTTTATTGCTGGTCTTTGGTGTAAGCTTAGCCCCTATAATAGATTTTGGAAACATATGGCTCTTTGACCTTTGCTAAGAGGGGGAAGAGCAACCCAGTTTACCATCTGTTCAAACATGAACAAACATCAAACGGGCGCGGCATCCCTGCTGGCATTGAGCTGGTCTGAATATGAGCAATTTGCTTGCTTGGGTTTCCCTTTGAGCAACCTCAAATAGAGATACCCTTTAAAGAAAAAACACATTATTTAGCCAACAGGCATGATTTGGGCACAGACTCCTTCCAGAAGACAACGGTCCCTTGGAAAGGAACCATTTGCAGAAGGATTCCTTTGGGCGTTCTGACCTGTCAATCGGTTTCAAGATTCTGAGCCTGTCGAACCTTTCTTTGTTCCTTCTAAGTGTTCACAACCAGATGAAGTAAGCAACTCGTCACCTCGTTTTGCCTCCCACGTTAAAAGTCGCCTTTATCGGGAGCAATGCTTGCGACTCAGGTGGAGGGCTTGCGGGCGCTGACCACAGAGGAGCGCGGGGGCCTCGTGGGGGTTCGGGGGGGCCTGGACGAAGCGGTGGGAGGGAGACGTTCGACACTCTTTGAGCTATTTGTCCTGCAGGTCCACTTTGGGGGGATGGTTTCTGGTAAACTGGAAAACAACCATACAGGGAGGGCAGCGAGGAGGATAATCGAGTTCGCTACCAGGACGATGGTCCCTCTCTTAGTGAGCATTTAGTTCTTTTAAGCTGGGTATTTGTTGACATGTTACTTATTCCGCTTGTGTTTCCAGGTCCTTAGGTCAGGGGCTAGCCCATGATCCTCAACTTGCAAAAGGGCGCCAAAAGAGAACATGCAGTTGCTCAGTAAATCTAGACGTTCCCCCTTTTTCCTGAGAAGGTGGGAAACAGAAGGATGGCCTGAATATAATAGGCAACTGGTCTGTCCCTCCATGTGGTTTCATGTGAGGGAGACAAAGCAATCAAATCCAGAAATTGTCGAGTTCTTAAGCATGCACCTGGGGCACATCATCCAGTCACAACTTCACCTTAGCAAACTCAAGAGACTACTACTAGGTGACTGATTACATTATCGCACATCCCTCTGCCAGCATTTGGTACAATGAAAACTGGCACGTCTGATGTATTTGGTAGACCAAACGCCCAACAGGGCCCTCTTCTATCGGGCCTCCCTGAATTTCCCCTACCCTCATCCCACCAAAGAACACTCCTTTTGATTTAGCCTTTCCAAAGGTGATTCTTGACATATCGCGGGAGCAATTCGATTCCTTTCGATTTTTGCAGACTCTGTCTTTCATGCATCGGCCATTGCTTTAAAGGAGGATTGCAGAAACCAGCGCAAGGCTTTCCGTCGAAGGCACCATCAGCATGAACTGAACCCTTGATTCCTCCACGTTTGGCTGTCGAAGCATGTCAAACAGGATGCTTAAACAGCTTCGTCTCCATTCGCCATCCAAGTTTCAGCATTCCAATGAGCAACGGATAATCATATTGCTGGGGTATCGGTTCTGGCTCCCCTGTCAGCTTTGTATGGCAATATTGTCGGGTATCCATGGTACAGCAACCATACGCGTTTGCAACCCCAAACCGCCACACCTAGTGTCCATACTGGGTGCTGGGGTTTACTTGACCCAGCTTGCGTAAGGTCAACCCAGGTAGCATGTGCCTATGCTGATGTGCATTCAAAACCATTGTTTAGCTCAGCAGTCGTATGTTGCTAAGCAAAGTACTCTTTGCTATGGTGTGCCCATGTGTTTGTGATTGTCGCCAAATAGTGAAGGAGGAAGCAGAACACCTGGGCTATATTCCACCATTCGGCTGGTTTTTGGGTGCGTGCGCATGTTGTTTCCTTGCTGGAGGCTAACCAAAACGGAACAATCAAGATCTTTTGCCCTTGCTTTCAAGCTTAGATGGACTTCGGGCTGTTGGCTGCATTTTTCACGTATCTTGCGCTCGTTTTAGATACGTTATTTGGGCTTGTTTCTTGATCAGTGTTTGAACATCTCTCCAGCAAGGGAATGGGCCATAATATGGAGCCTGCTTTGTTTCGTGCCCACTAGGATTTGCATGAAGGCGTCGACTTCCTGTGCACAAGCCTAACAACTGCTAAGCTAGTTGTTGCGTTGCATGCTGCCCACAGGTTTCTCGAACAAAAGTGTTTGCAGCCTGGACCCTGTTTTGTTGTCCGCAGTACGTTTTGGGCAAAAGTGCCGCTTAAAGTTGCCGCCGGCTTCACATGGGTGCGTCAACTTCTTGCTGACTGTTTGTGCCCATGCGTCCGCTTCGCGAGAGCTTGACTTAATTTTGCAGCTAGGTACTCTTTGACAGGGCTCCTGGGAAGTTGCACAACTTGCGTCTCATCAAGTCAAAATGTTTCAATGTTCTCCAAGTTACTTTTGTGTCCCAATCGTTTCTCCTTTGTGTTTTGTTCACGTGTTGTTTCATCATGTGGCAAAACGGCCGAATGGCCGTTTGGCTCAAGTTTTTGGGAACTCCCGTCAAGTTCCCCTCGGACTCGCGTGCGAACGCCATATCCTGGCATCGCTCTTCGTCACCGCAAAAGGCTTTGTGGTGCCGCGGCGCTTTGGGGGTAGGAGGTGTTCGGTGGGCCGTCGAGGTGTTCTTGGGCCTGTCCCTCAAACTACTGTTTTGCAATCCCATTTCTAACCTCCCCAAACCTGATCTTCTTCAACTGTCACTCCCACAACCTGGTCATCAGCACCTTCTCCATTGTGCGTTGAGACTGGGTTCTTTTGGTACTTCGTGGATTACGTGTACCTCTTTGATTCCCTGGGCTACTTCGTGTTCGCCCAAAACCGCAGGTTATCAGCCGTACCAGCTAGAAGCTGGGGCTGGTGATCCGGTTGCGGGACGTGACCCGCTACCTGCTCCCATCGCCTACTTGTACGAGCAACGGCGTCCCCCGGAGCTTCTCATCGTGGGCCGGGCTTCGTGGACGACGAGGCCAACGCCCTTCGCGGCAACGCCGCGCCTGCTGCCCCCGGCTTAGACAGCCGGCTGTGGCCCATTCCCCCGATGGTGGGCGCAGAGCCCAATCCCGGGGTGATCACGGACGATTGGATCCTTTCTCAGGTTGTGTTTGATGAGGATGCGGAGGCCCCTATCCCGGCGGCAGTGCTCCAGATCGAGGACGGACCCCCTCTAGAAGAGGCTGAGGTTCCTCCAAATCAGGTGCCCTCATCGATTTCGCCTACTGTTCCGTTCGTGGCGCTCCAGATCGAGGACCGGGCTATCCATCATGCTGCTCATCCGGAGCCGGCTCAATCATGGTCCCTTACATGGGATCAGTTTGACCAACTCCTCGGCAGTGGATCGCAGGCTACACCGCCTGATTTCGGTCGGCTCGACTTTAACTCGGGTGCCCCCGTTTCGGTTGGGAATCTGGATTTTCAATCCCTTTTTGATGCTGATTGGAGGTCTCAGCCTTCCCGAATTGACAGATCCTTTGATGCCCTGCCGTCGCATGAGCCTACTCAGGGTTTTCCTCATGATGGAGAAAATGACCCCATTGAAGATTTCTCCCCTTCTCATGTTGCAGGTTCGGCCCAACCCGAGGTGGGCAAACGGGCGATTGAGGATTGGCCGCAAATAGCTGGCCCTCCTCCCGTCTCAGGTTCATCCGACATTGACATCATTCACGATCACCCCAGTCCGGCGGATATGGACTTCATCCCTGATGCAGTATCATCTCACCTGTCAGGTACCCGCGACCGGAATGCGGACCGCTACAACGCTGGTCCGAATCCACCGCTTTCCTCAGGTACCCGAGGTCGGGATGCGAACCGCTACAACGCGGGCTCAAATCCGCCAAATCGGACATCAGGTACTAATCGATCGGATGCGGGCCGCGAAACAGCAGGCCCAAATCCTTCCTCCTCTTCGTCAAGAAGCCATGCCGGTCTCTTCGCGGCGTTCAATCGGCGTCAGACTCGAAAAGAGTCCGCCCCCGACGTCATCGACCTCGAGGAGCAGTCCAGCCACCGTACCAGCGATGGATCCGAGCAGGATACACCTGGTATTGGCTCTACTCCATTTGACCTCCTCGACATCCCCTTCCATCAGCCACCCAGGAGAGGAAATGAAGATGATGAAACCATTCCTGGGATCCTTGATGTAATCGATGAGGCCGAGGTCACACCAGAGAGACGAACTACATCGCTCCCGCCGAGCCGCGTTGCCAAAGTACTTTCCCCTAAGCCACTCAATGGTGACGTTGCTCAACGGCTTGATCTCACTCAACCTAATCCAGATCAAGCTCAACTTCGCGGATCATCATCATTTGATAATGTGTCGGGACAAACCGGCACTGACTCACGAGCCACAAAGAGGAGCTCTGAGTCACCCGAGAGACGTGAAGCTGCTCTACGACTGCGATCTAATCCCCCAGCTCATCACGATCCTATTGACGTTCCTATACACTCTGCGGGGTCTGGGCTCAGCTCCAATGCCCCGATGTCTGAGAAGGAGACTGATGACGGGATTAACTCTACGCCTAGGAACCGGAGACCTGGACTTAGCACTGTTGCCCCTGGATATGGAGGGCTTCCTTCGAATCAACCGGTCAACGACTCCGTTGTCCCCGCATTCTTTCAAATCGGAACTCCGGGCTGCACTCCCGACAGGGAAGAGAATAGTCGCGGAGATCATGACGCTGATAGTCGTCCTGCTCCGTCTGCTTCCACAAGTGGCGGCCATCCTGTTGCATCTGAGCTTCAACGACTGCTTCTCGCGATCCACAACGAGGTCAAGGGGTGCAAGGCCGAAATCCAGGGATGCAGAGCTGAGATTCGTTCATGTAGGGATGATATCAACGCTTGCGTCGGTGAGATCAAGAAGATCAATAACCGTGTTGACGCCTTCGAGAAGAAGGTTGAATCATCTTTCTCTGCCGTTGCCGGAACTCTCTCAAAACACGAGGCTAAGTTCCGTGATTTCCACGAGTGGGTCGCCCGAAGCGAGAAGGAGATGAATGAGCGTTTCAAGATGTATGATGAGAGATCTGACTCGATCGTCATATCCGCTGCTGAACTTCGCGAGCAGGCCGAATCACTTGAGAACGTCAAGGTCCAGCTTCTCTGAGATCGGGGCCCTTGAGGCTGAGGTTCGGAAAATCAAAGACGAAGTTGAGGCGAACTCTCGCAGTGTCATCGACGTTGAGGGAACCATCTCAAGAGAAAGAACCATCCGTGGGAACGTCGAGACGTATATCCAGCATCTCGTTCCTGCGACCGACCTGAAGCAGTTCAGTGATAGGGTATCCGGAGCCCTCAATGAGAACTCACAGAAACAGGAAGAATTCAAGCTTCAATTGTCCCGCATTGCTAGTGCGTCAAGGACCTTCGACAAAAGCTTAGGCCCCAATCCGAGGGACATGCAAGAGCAGTTTATGAAGCTTGTGCTGAGGGTCAATGAGATCAACATGCAGATCGCTGAATTGAGGGAGCAACCTCTTGCTGCCTGCGGATCCTCAAGCGCTGGCGCTGGTTCGACCGAGGACGATCATACTGATCCCTTAACCCAGGGAAGGGCTCCTAGAGGTTCTCCTCCTCGTGCTTCCTCGGCGAGGCCTCCTCCACCTCCACCTCCTTCGGGGCCACCCCCACCATCACCATCAGCCCCCATCTTCGGCAGGGATCCCTCTAGAACGAGGGCCATTGCTCGGGCTGCCGGCGCTGCCCCTGATAACCGGGCCAGGTGTGCTCATGAGGAGCCCGGGCATCCACAGCATCGGGAACCTCGCTATCCATGCCGAAGCTGCGGCAAGTCAGTCTGCGAAGACTGCTTTGACCATGACTGTAACTCATGTTTCAAGTGCAGCGATCAGTTTCCTAGATGCCGCGCATGCAGAGGAAGAGGGGGGAGACACGGACTTGTGAGGTGTCTCATATGCAAGGACGAGTACTGCGATCAACACATCGCTTCGCCTGACGATGTACGTCGTTTTGGGTCGAGTGTTCGACCTATTTGCCTCGGTTGTCTGAGAGCTGATCCCGACGGGAAAACTAAGCATCGCGGCCCCAGTGCGGGGCCTGGAGGACCTGATTGCATTCCTGATCATAATCAGCGGGATGGCACTGCTCCTGATCCTGGATCCGGGCCATCACGTGGAGATCCGTCACATCGGAGTCCTGAACCGCACCAAGGGAATTCTGGTTTCTGTTCCCACGCCGGAGCTGCCGGGCCAATGCCACCAAGGGCAATGTCTTCGCCCGTAGTCGGACGAGCAGTTCCGAGGGGGACCATCAACACGTACCCCGGATGTTCCCCTACAGGGGGGATTTTCACCGGTCAGGTTGAGCATGGAACGTCTCAGGGAGTCATTCGCGGGAGATACGGACCTGACGCTGCTGTGACAAATCAGCAGAATCCACAGCCTCACCACGGAGCACAGGATAACTCTGGCGGGCCAACTGGTTTTTCTCTTCCACCAGGACTCGGTAAGGGTGTGCATGGCGTCGGTGGCGTCGGCGGTATTGGAGCTCCCGATATTCGCCGATCTTCCGCTGAGGAGAGGGTCTGCCCTCGGTGCAACATAAATGTCAAGACCAGCATCCCCGGGACACCTCCATGTTTCCAAACTTGTTCGTTGTGCCGCACTTCTCTATGCGCCGCGTGCTGCCCGCCATCGTCCGGGAGTTGCTCTCTGTGTGCCATATCCATTGGCAGAGACGGCGTTTTACCTCCCCATGTTTTTGGGCAGGCTACTCGACCTCCCTTAACTTCGTTGCCATCTGAGGCGAACAAGTGCGCCAACATAGAGCTCGAAAAAGAGCCCGCACCGCATGAGTTGCGAGACTGGATCATTTCCACGAGAGAAATCGTGAGCAACGCATTCAGCTATGACTCGCCATATGCCATGTCTTGGGTCATGAGTGTCGAGAACGCCAGCGCAATAGAGGAACTTGATGAGGAGTGCCTCTACCCGATCCTTGACAATAGGTTCAATGCTGCACTGAGAAAGTGCATCACATCGAAACCTATAGTTGCCAAGATCAGCAGGCTGACTGAAGAGGCTCAGGTAAAAAGGGGGACGAGGCTGAAAAGCCGCCAGATCCTGTTCTGTCTCATTGCTTCGTCCCGATGAAGTCGGGAGCCAGTCTATCCGTACGAATGAACTTCTTCGCCTATCCCTCGGCAGAGCTGCCGGGTCTGGCGAGCCTCAGCTTGAGAAATTCCTTGATAAATGGGAAGGACTCCTGGGCGGAATCACCGCACCGATTGATCACCATGTTCTTCAGCATGTTTTCTTTGAGCAAGTTCGACACTCACCATGCTTGATGCCTGACGTACAACACTGGGATCGTAATCCAGACGTGCAAAATTACGACTGGATCATGAGGGCCGCTCGTAACGCTGTATCGAGGTGGAGGACGAGGTACAATGTCTCTGAGATAAAGGATCGAATGTACTCCCGATCTCCGCATGCTGATCGCAACCCGAATGCCGCCGCTCCTGGGGTGCGCCGTCCTTCGCCGTTTGGGGATACTCGCAAGACAGGGGACGCGAGATCAAGTGATCGTGATCGCGGAAAGACGCGATCTGATGACCCCAGGCGGAATAGCAGGGAGCGCCCTTCTCCAGGAAGAGATCGCCGCCATGAGCATCCTGCCACCCCTGGAGTCTGTCATGATTGGCAGAAGGGGCAATGTAGGCGAGGTTCTGACTGCCGCTTTGCGCACCATGAGGAGAAGCCGAATTCTCCCCGCGATAACGACGGTCCCATATACCCTGGGTACTGCAGAGAGTGGCTAAACGTCGGCAAGTGCACGCGTCCAAAGTGCACGTACAAGCATGAGAAGCCCCCTCCTGACCTAGCTCCGCTTCCCAGGAAGCCCAGTGCCCCTGCTACTGAGCAGGGGGGTGATTCGTCGAATCCCTATCCTGATGGGCGAATTGACAGTCCCGCACCCGGGGTTGACGAGGGTTTCTGAGAGGGGCGGGCCGTTACCCACAGGCCTCGCCGGGAATATCTATCGCATGCCCAGCGACCAAATGCGAATCTGGTGGCCTGACGGGTGCTTTCTGACAGGACACCCGGCCGCTCTCCTCCTGCTGATGCACAGGTGTGGTCTAGAACCGATCACCGGGCTTGCATGTTTCAGGGACCCACTGGTGGAGGCCCCGAGCTACAGCATGTGGTGTGGAGACGTACCGTTTCCATCCCCGACGGACGGGTTATCCAGGACCTTCCAATCACCTCTCACACTTCGCGGAATAGGATGTTCTGTCCTATCGGTTTTACCGGCGACGTGAAAACTACTTTTTGGTCATACACTGATCCTGTTAAGCGTGCCGCGTGGAATGCCTCTATGCGTCCGAACGTCTACAACGACGATCGCAGCCCGACAGTTCAGATCAATGACTCCGCCATGATTGAGTATATCGTCGTTTCCGATAACAACCTTATGAAGCAGATTTCTCATGTTTCTCAGAAATCCAGGAATCCATCATATACTCACTCCGGGGAGTTCAAGAACGCTTCAAAGATCACCATTGAACGGCAAAGTGAGAAGGCCATTCTCCGCGCACTCTCCATGCAGGAGCAGGTCGCCATTGATCAGGAGGGCGAATACCTCGAATCCAAACCGATTCGACGGCGCATGATGTATAGAGCATCGCGCATGTCCTCCACTCCATCCGCTCCTGGGCACGAACGATCGATCCGATGGCTTGCTGATACAGGCTGCCCCATCGACCTTGTTGGACTGAACGAACTTAGTGCCGGAGAGCAGAGTCTGGTGAAGAAAACTGGACGTACCCATGCCCTGCAGACCGCCAACGGTACGGCGTCGACCCTCGGAAGCATTGCTGCTGATATGCAGGACATTGACGAGGTGATTGATGCCCACGTCATGCAGAACACGCCATCGCTCATCTCAATCGGCAAACGCTGTATGGAGCAAGGTTATACATTCACCTGGCCCGCAGGTGAGCTTCCCGTCCTTCAAGGACCTGATGGCAAGGAAATTGTGCTCGACGTGCTGAACAACGTCCCGTACTTGCCTGCCTCACGTTGTAACTTCAGTTCTCCGGTGACCGATCAGTACCCTGACATCCCTGCTGTTCCCGCTCCTTCTGCTCTTTCCGGGGATGTCATCCTAGGGGGAACAAAGGACATGCCTTCAGTACCTGAAGGCCATCCTGGCTCACCTGACCCTGATCCTCCTGCCTCTGATCCAATTGAGGAAACCGTCGAACTTGAAGGTCACGGCCCTCTGCGTAGCGCTGAGGACTGGAGAGCTGACGCCTTGACCCTCCGTCATATGATGACTCATCTTCCCAAGAACCCTTTTTGCTCTCACTGCCAGCGTGCCAAGATGGAGAATGTTAGACTGTTCCGGAAAAAGGGCGCGGCTGGTCATGGAGCCGAAGACTTTGGCGACTTAGTCACCGCCGACACGATGGTTCTGCGAGGGCTACGTGACAGGGGCATCAACGGCGAGGCCGACGCCATCGTTTTCTATGATCTCGCCACTTCGTGGATCGATGTCATGCCTGTCATGAACCGCTCTGATGCTAACACCGTTGACGCTTTCAACCGTTTCGCAGGGCCTCAAAATGACATCAAGATGATGCACACTGATCAAGCTAAAGAACTTGTCAGTGCTTGCAAAGAACTGCGCTGGATACATGAATGGTCTACTCCGGGAATGCCAAAGACCAACGGCATCATTGAAAACAAAGTCAAATTAGTCCTTCATGGTGCACGTGTGCTTTTACGTCAAGCCGGGTTAGAAGCCCGATGGTGGCCCTACGCAACAAAGTACTTTGCCGTCGCTAGGAACATCGAGAATCGGGGAGGTGGAAGCGCGTGGTCTAAAAGACACGCCCCCCTTCCTTTCAACGGCAAGCTTCTTCCCTTCGGTTGCTTGGTTGATTTCTTCCCCGTCGCCCCCAAGCCGCGTCGAGTTGAAAAGGGGGGGATCAAAAACGCCCCCGAAGATCAAAATAAGCCTGCCGACGATGACTATTGGAGCAAAGACGAAGAGAACGAGTGTGTTATCCGTATACACCGGACACCCAGAAAGAAACTCTTCGATCCAAGGGGCTCCAACTGCCCAATCGACGTTGAATTCCTCGCTGACGAAACTCTCACCATCATTAAATATCTCAACGGTGAAAATGACTCTATTCAGTCAACCACGTGGAGAAACCTGAGTGATCCTAGAGATGATCAATCGCAAGATTGGCGAAACCTATTTTCAGGTCGACGTCCACGCTCTCGAGAAATGGGGCGAAACCTCAAGGGAAGACGCACCTCTTTCTGATGATGACTATGAACCCATGTCAGCAGAAGAAATCGAGGAAGCTCTGCGTGACTGTGACTACGACCCCCTCGCTGATTTCGCTGAAGAAGAATCTAGTATCGCTCCCGCTGTTCCCGGCGAAGAACACGATCACTATAAGGCTCCCAAGTTCGCCCCTGTAGCCAAACCTGGTGTTTTCCTTGGTTATCGGTTCGAACCTGGAGGGAAATGGAAGGGCGACTACTACTGACCTCGAGCATTTTCAGGCTGTTTTCCTTGCACCCTTTCCACCAAGAATTGTTCGACCCAGTATCCACCAAGTGAAACAGATATACCACGATGCTGAAGAGCCGTTCGTGTTTCCTCTGCTAAAAGCATATGAGGCTCGTACCCGAGAAATTGCATCATACAAGCATGATCGCCTATCAGACCCTGATCACCTCAGCGGAAAAATTCTGCCCCGTGAAGACGAGTCCTTCAGCTTTGACGAGGGGCGCTTTGACCATGGGGACGATGAGGATGATCGTCGAAATCGGCGACAGAATGCTGACTCTGACAATGTTCCTGAGACTGACCTCATAGATCGTCACGTCTCGGATGGATCTTCCCCTGACAAAAGGGATGATTACTGGGTGCGCTTTGAAGAAGAAAGGTCCTGGCATCGATACCATGTCAAGGCGAGAAAGGACTTCTTTGGAGACGACACCCGTCCTCTGCCTTCAGGGGGGCCGGTCCAAGCTGATCTCGACGACGTCAGGATCACTCATTGCAACTTCCTCGACTCCAGAGACGAGGTCTATCGCGACTCCCGTGATGTGTATGCCAGCGGCCATCGGGTTAGAACACACAAGTTCTGGACCGGGGTTACCATCCTCTTTGACAAGGGGTGCGCGCCCAAAAGGAGGCGTCCCTCTCCCAAGAAGCCGCTCTGCGAAGATGTATTACCGGGAAGTAAGGAGGACATTGATTATCCTCAGTCCTCCAAACGCAAAGAACGTCCCTACACCGGGACGGGGAAGCCCAATTCCATCTCGTCCGATGATTGGCGAGCCATGTCGCTCACCGCGCGAAGGATCTATGTCAGCACTGAGAGGGAGCTTGAGGTTGAGAAGTCTCGCTCCAAGCCTGGCGACGATCACCCTGGCGCGCCGGCCACCTCCAATAAATCACTCCTAATTGAATTTGCATGCGAAGCCGATTCCGCACTTTCCGCCACTATGTTCGAATTTGGTGGAGATGCCATTCGCGTGCACAAGGGCTCCTTTGATATCCTTAAGGGCAAGGATGTTAAGAGGCTAATCGAGATCGTTAGGAAGAATCCTAAATGCGATCTTTGGTCCTCTATTCCCTGTGGACCTTGGAGTACTTGGCAATACGTCAACCTTTCTCAGTACGGACCCGAATTCGCCGCCGAGCTTAACGACGCTCGAAGACAGTCCCAAATCATGTTCGCGGCCTTCATTCGAGTTTCTCGTGAAGTGCGGAAGGGTGGTGGACGAATTGCCTATGAATGGCCACGTCATTGCCTTGGATGGTCTCAACCCTTCATGAAGAAGTTTCTTGACGATCCTGAGATTCTCACTGTCAATATTGACGGATGCGACTTCGGAATGAAGGACAAGAACGGAACGCCCATCCGGAAGCAGTGGAGAATCGCCACGAACTCTCCCGACCTCGCCGCCGCGCTCGGGGGCCGAACGTGTCATCATGAAAAGGGGTTCGCGCACGCCAGAATTGAGGGGTCCCTCACTCCGCTCACTGCCCTCTATCCAAAGCAGATGTGCCAGACAATCATCAAATCCTGGTACAGAGGGAGGACTGAGAGATCTACGATTCCTGTCGCGGTCGCCGAGCCCAACAACCGCGCTGCATGGAAAAGAGACCCCCATGCGCTCTACATCCATCCTCTTCGGGAAGGGGTCGCTGTCCCGAATCGCGGGACTCCTGAAAGTGTTGGTCTGGATTTTCAATCGGCCGATGATCACATAGTCCCCGCTGGCGACAAAGCCACCATCGGGACTGGCTTAGCCATCACCATTCCCGAGGGAGTATACGGGAGAATAGCCCCCCGCTCTGGCCTTGCTGCCAAGCACATGATTGACATCGGTGCCGGCGTCATTGACCCCGACTATACCGGAGAGGTCAAAGTTGTAATCTTCAACCATTCGAACAGTGACTTCCTCATCAAGAAGGGAGACAAAATCGCGCAACTCATTCTTGAGCGCGTCTCTATTCTTGAGCCCGTCATATGCGTGCAGAAGCCGCGTGCCACCGAAAGAGGGGGGCAAGGATTCGGTAGCACCGACAAAGGTGCCCCCGCTGCATCCGCTACTTTCCCATCACATATGTGGTCCTCCACCGGAAACACCGAGTGGTTTGCCATGCCTCGTGGGGCCGATGGGTCCGGTCACAGTCCATTTCTCGGGCTCCCTCCGTTCAGTGCCTGTGTCGCTCGCCCTGTGCCTCGAAAGGAGGCAAAGCTCGATCCCAAGGCCTTCGCCGCCCTAGAAAAAGAGTGGAAGAAGCTTAGGGATCTCGGCTGTTGGGACCAATCCAGGGTGCGTGAGTGGCGTGACGTCGCTGCTGAGGCAAAACGAGAAGGGACCAAAGTTCATGTCGGTCGTATCTTTGACATATGCGTCGAAAAGAATCACGAACTTGCTGAGGATGATCCGAACAGGAAGTTCAAGGGCCGTGTTGTCTTCGAGGGGTGTCACGTTAGGGACGAGTCCAATGCCTGGGCTCTGTTTTCCGAAATCACTTCGTGCCCTGCCACCATGGCGGCGGGAAAGGTTGCTGATGCATACGGACTTTTGCCAGGAAACTCGCTTGAAGTCAGCGACGGGGAATCCGCATATACACAGGCGTTGCTCGGCGGAACCAAGACCTGGATACGCCTTCCCCGTGACCAATGGCCAAAGGAATGGGAGGGCATGCAAGACCCCGTATGCCCCCTTGTTCTTGCGCTCTATGGACACCCCGACGCTGGAGGTTTTGGGAACAGCACTGCGAGACCCAACTTAAAAAGGTTGGATTTGTGCCCATTCCCGACTGGCCCAGTGTTTTTCGTCACCCGCACTTGAGACCTTTCTCGTTGTCTATGTTGACGATTTCAAGCAAAGTGGCCCATCGGCTAACCTCGCCGAAGGGTGGAGACTCATAGGTTCCGTTATCAATATGGAGGAGCCCCGTCCTCTCAAGAGATATCTCGGCTGCGAGCACGAGTTCAGATCAGCCACCGTTGATGGGCCCTTCGATCCGAGGACTGCCTGGACGGTCGGACATCCTCCCTCAAAGCCTATACCGGAGATGCGTTTCGGGCCGGACCGAAGGCCTGCTGCCGACGCATGTCGCGGCAAAGCCAAGATCAACCTCATCAAGTACAACGAATCTTGCTTCATGCAAGCATGTGTTGAGCGTTACCTCGAACTTTGCCAGTCGAAATTTCCAAAGGCCCTTCAGACTGTCGAGACCCCGTTCCTCGACGAGAGCAAGCCTGAATTTGACGAGAACCCGGTAAACCCGGAGTTTGACAGGCTTGTTGATCAAAAAGAAGACATCGAGGTCATCTCTGCCAAGCCCGGCGTCCTAGGCGACGCAGCTGCACAAGTCTTAATGAAAATCTTATATGGTGCTCGTATGGGCCGTTATGATTTAATCCGACCAGTGCAAGCGCTTGCCAGCAGAATCACAAAGTGGAACCAATTGTGCGACAAGAAGCTTCACAGGCTCGTGTCGTACATTAACTCCACCATTGAGTTGCACCTCTATGGATGGGTTGGCGATCGATCTGATATGATCGAAGTCGTCACCTACTGCGATGCTGACCTCGCCGGTGATCGCACCGACGCAAAAAGCACATCCGGGGTCCTCGTGTGCCTCGTTGGCCCCCGCACCTACATGCCCATCACCGCCGTGAGCAAGAAGCAAACTTCCGTATCGAAGTCTACTCCCGAGGCCGAAATTGTCGCCCTCGATCACGGCATTTCCAAAGAGGCCATGATGCTCGCCGCTCTCTGGCACTTTGCCATCGGTCGCGGCTCCTCGGACTCAATCGTATGTAAGTGCAAAATCAAATATGACGCTTCGATCCCACAACCCATCAGCGTCCTTGAGGACAATGAAGCCGCGTGCAGAATAATCGTCACGGGCAATAACCCGAACATGCGATACATGTCGCGTACCCAACGGGTTGATATCGCGTGGCTCAATGAGCGATACAACGACAAGATATTCCGTTTCGTTGCATGCCCTTCGGACTATCAGGGAGCCGACATCCTCACAAAGGCGTGCGTCGACAAGATCGTATGGAGCAAAAATCTCCACACCCTTGGGATGTTCAAGCAGGGGTTTCTGCAATCATATCTCTCCCATCCCACCCAACCCGTGCATATTCCCCCTGCCGCTCCTGCTCTTCCACCAATCAGGGGGGTTCGCGTTGAATCCGATCATGACTCAAAGTTCAACTCCTTCATCAATGACGCCAACATCTCAGATTGCAGGATTTCAATCACCGAGATTAGGGCGTCTGAGAATGACAACCTGACCGTTGTCATTGACTCATCTGTGTTACCACTCCTGCCCCCTCAGCACGGGCACAGAGTCGTAAAAATCGATCTCGATGATGGAAGCACCGGAGGGATCTCTACGTATCCCGGATTAAAAGGAAAAAGAGATAATTTTGCCGTGTTCAATATTTTTCCTTCATGCCCGGATTCCTGCAAAAGGGATTGGTCCAAGATCAGGAGGTTTCGACAAAAGTGCGACGCGCTTACTGCCTCTACTCTTGCCTTTGCCCTGAATGCTATACATCACGAATTTGACATTGTTATCGGATTTGGTGGCGACCTACCCGGACTCTGCGTTCAGAAAATCCGCCAATTTATTGATGACCATGACCTATACAGATCTAATCTCTGCAGTTGCCAGGTTGGAGCTTGCGGTCACGCCACCGTCATTACTGTTGCCGTGAACAAACGGACTAATGATCGATTACGCTGTGCACCCTGCTCTATATCGCTTCGAAACGGGAAGAACAACTTCTCTTTTCACGATGTTGCCTGGGAAAGGATTTTCGATGAAATTTTCGGTTGAATGTGTTCGATCTCTGTTGAACCTGTGCTCTCTTGTTGCTCGCCATGCAGTGTGGGATGCTCATAAGCGTTTACATGTCGCTTTTTGGCTCTCTCAGCTGAGCACGACTTCCTCGGAAGTCTACATCGGCAAGCGATGCACATTTCCGACCACTTCAAGACCATATGGGACTCCCCTACACACGGGGCTTTGACCTTTGTTTATTCTTGATGGTATTGTCGGTCTTGAGATTGTGTACGATTCATCTTTAAATCCAATTGAGCTCCTCTATTTCACTATTTGTGAGAGCCTGAGTGTTGCACATAGCCGCCCCGCCTCGCGCTTTGGGCCGCTGCTGCGACATTCCCTGGCCCGGGTGACGTGTCCTAGACGGACTTTCCACCCCGGCCTCGACAGCCGTTCGGCTGCTGGTGATCTTCACCACCTTCACGCACCGCTGCTGTGCGACCTCCGGCGATCTCCATCGCCCTCCTGCACCGCCGCCGGCGGCTGCCTTGGACCACTTCCCACTTCCGCTACTTCTACGCGGGTTCTGTGATATGGCTTCCGCGGAAAGCGGATCGATCACCAGGGCTGGGGCTGAGAAAAGCCTCCCCACACCTCCCAGCGCATCATCGCTGCGGTTCCCCTACCCTGTCACCGGCCGCGTAAAAGCCGTGGCCAACATCATGCAGAACAGCTTCAACAGCTGGGTTTCCAAGCTCAACGGTCGTGCGGCTTTAAAGGCTGCCCGTTTGAGCGATGTGATCACCGGAGAGCAGGTGGAGACTATGATCAATGGTCTCGTCAAATGTGAGGGCTATGATTCCTTTCCCGCGGATGTTAGGACCAAAGATCCTAAATTACCGAAGAGGAAGGGCGGCCAACATAATCGCCCTGCTCAAGGACTCTGGTTTCATCGCCACTGAGCACAATGCCCTGACCGCTGCGGCAATCCTGTGCGATGCGATCCCCATCCGTGGCTCTGCCACCCACTACCTCCCTACGCCCACATTGCGCCGCTCGGGCTTGATGAGACGAAGGATGTCGACCCGGCAGTACACCCCTGCTGTCGACCATCCGGAGGAGGATGGTCTTCGTCCATCACGAACGCCGACGGGGAGTTGAAGAAGAACTGGAGGACTGAGTACTTGGCGGTCAAGCAGAACCAGTACCGGAGCTATGTCGGCTTCACAACCGACTGCTATGACATGGGTGATCCGCGCCGTTCCCAACACACGGGAGGCATCAGCAGCTTCACTCAGTACGAGCCCTCCATAGTGAGAAAGTGGCTACAAATGCGCCCTCTTGCTATGTTCGTTCCCCCAGAGATCGTTGTTGATGGCATCTCCCTCATTAAGGATAGAACCTTGGAGGAAATCATCGACATGTGTCAGGATAGGACCACTAGCAGATCGATCGACCATCTGCCATCCATGGAGGCCTACGGCGGGTTTGGAGCATTTGCGGAGCACATGACCTCTGAGCTGAAGGTCGCAACCGTGCTTGACCAGTTCTTCCTGTGGAACAAGGTTGAGAGGCTCGCCACCCCCGGGGTGACCAACGTGGCCCACGACTACGGCATCACGGCAGGCGAGGGATATTGGATCGTACCCTCTCTCTCGTCCGTCATTGATGCCGAGTCCCCGAATTGGAACCAATGGCAACAGGGGAGCATTGAGAACAAGCTCTGGGCACACGGACTCAGCCAGTTCTCCCTTTGGGCCTCCATCGCCCATGAAGAGGTGGTGAGTTCAGAGTCCGAGGACAAACTCGGGATTTGGACGTCGCTGGTATACAGCCAAGCGCTCGGGTACACCCCGTGGGCGCACTACGGCCAAGGAGTCTGGGCTCATCTTTCTTTCATGCTGCCTGTGGATGCTGCCAGCGGTGACAACCCCCGCGGAGATAAAACGCGGCGTCTCATGTTGGCTCGGGCACCCATTTTTGCTCTCGCCATCAAGTTCTCCCATGACCTGGAGCTGATCACGGGTGGTGAGGGGTTCTCCACATGTTACGCAAATGGAGACGTCGAGTTGCAACGGTTCAACCCTTACATTGAGGTTAACCCCTGCTCTCCGTCGCTCTCTTGGAGGAAGCGCGCCTTCTTTCAGCCTAATGCTATCGGGGAGATTGGCGCGACCAAGCGCGAACTGGAGCGATTGGCTGCTCCTAGCACCCCCACGAAGACTGGTGGATTCAGTCCGGAGTTCGCCAGGCATCGTCTCGTCAGCAACACATACGCTGTGAAGGTGCAAGAGGCTGGATCGTCGATCCCATTTGCGCTCGAAAATGAGTACCCGAAATATTCGGGTTACATCATGGAGGAGCATCTGGCGCCGTCCACTATGTTTCTTGACATCGACAAGATGATCGGGAAGTACAAACAAGAGTGGATCACGAACCCCGAGAGTGAGGTGCTCCCCAGCCTGAGCAGGCCTAAGACCTCTCATCTGACTACATACGACCAGAATGCCCTCGAAAAAGAGTGGATAGGTTGGGGAAACCAAATGTTCAGGAACGTCATCCTGACCGTGTTCCCGGAATTCGCCCTCACATGCATTGATTCTGATGTCCCGACTATACCGTCGGTGTTGAAGGGCCTCCTGCCTATGAGCACTACCGGAGTCACCGGTATCCTCGCCGCGATGGCAGCGGGTTGGGGGCCTCCCACATACTTGGAGGAGCCAACGATTAAGGCCAATGCCCAGGTGCTTGTCTTCTACGACCTTTGCTTTGCGTCGCGCGGGAAGACCAAGAAGGGCTCTTACATCACGGCGGATGAGTTCAGTGCGCAACTGGACACTCTCCGGTCCACTGACAGCGGGCCACGAAAGGGATCCATCCCGAAGATCCAATTCCACTGCCCGTACGGGGAGAGCGGTTACCACATCCCCATCGCCACCATGGTCGAAGAGGCCACACGGCTCACTCATGACCGCGAAAAAGCGGTTGGAAGGGGGGCCATGGAGTATGACACCTGCATTTTTGCGACCCGTCTCCATGACCTGGCCGATTGGGATGAGAAAAAGCAGGTGTCGGTCATCAAGAGCAACGCGCAAACCCTCATCCACACCACCCTGGAAAGGCTTGAGTCCGTGAGGAGAGCTGGATCGAATGTGGTGATCCTCATTTCGGTTGCGTCATGGCTTCAGCCCGCTCGAAATACCAACATGCTCGGCGTCATCACGACGTTCATCAGGGCAGCGATGAAGAGGAACTTGATAGTGGTTCCTGCGGATTTCGCCTTCTGGGGCGACCACTGTGTCGGCAGTTCCGGCGCCCCCGCGAACAAGTACAGAGCTGTGGTAGCGCTCCCGGCTCTCGCCAGCGCGGCCGTGGACATCTCGTGGACGCTACACCGCGTCATGAGTGCGACCAATGCTGCGAAAACGTTGGGCATGTTGT
Source organism: Effrenium voratum (assembly GCA_963377175.1). Lineage (NCBI taxonomy): Eukaryota > Dinophyceae > Suessiales > Symbiodiniaceae > Effrenium > Effrenium voratum. Next base: position 545,627 of record CAUJNA010003441.1, read on the forward strand.
ACAAGAAGACCATGTATCCTCCCGACGAGGACGCGAAGGTGAAGGCCGAAAAGATTCTCCAGACCAAGGTCTGGGATGATTCGTTAACCTACTCCACCGCCCCGCCAGCGAAGGTCGCCGGGGCAGATAGCTCTGGTCAATCGCATGACGTAGAGATGACTGATGCGGCATCTAAGGTGACGCCCCCCGCACAGGCGGCGGCTCCCTCTGTGGCGAAGGCTCCTGCCCGCCAGGCCGAGCCCAAAGGCCCTACGCCGAAGATGATGTCGCCACCGACGCGCCCCGTCTCGCCACCGAAAGCCTCGCCCGCCAAGGCGAAGGGGCCCATCGACATTAGGAGTGTCCCCAAGGCCCCTGTCCCTTCCGTGCCCGCAAAGGGCGGCACGCCAGCTAAGTCGCCGGATCCCGGCTCTACGGCTACCAAGGGTGCACCTCCCGCTCGGGCGCCAAACATCCGCACTTCCGGGGGAAGTTCACCGGTTCCCGAGCCTGCCGACCCGCCAAAGGCCCCCCGATGGGGGGGGCCATTGCCCAAGTCTGTGCTGACTCCGCCCGGGAAGGACGAGAGCAACTTCCCGCGCCTCGCGACGCCTGAGGCATCTCGCAAGGCCGCGGCGGCGGCCAAAAAGAAGGCTGAGGAGCTGAAGAAGCCAGCGGGAAGTGAAAGGAAGGACGTCCCCACGCTCCCGACCGTCGAGGAGAAGGATGACGACATGGATGTTGACGCCGAGATAGCATACTGGCGTGGCACGCCGGTAGAACCGGCCGCCCCCACCACTGTCCCGACTCCTACCCCTGAAGGTGGGCCGCCCGCAGCGCCGGTGACCAAACCGGTCGGTATCAGAGGCAATGATGTGGAGAGCTTCGAAGACCTCATGAAGACCCTTGATCAGACGACTGATGACGTACCAGGCGTCGATCCCCACACTGCTGCTTCAATGGAGGTAGGGGGGAGCACTGGATCGGGAGGACCTCCGACAAAGGAGGATCTCTCGGAGTTCGATGAGGTGGACCCCGATGCCCGCACCTCCACCGGGGACGCGGGGGTCTCCGTTGAGGGATATACCATCACCCCCGATGGCGAGTATTATGATCCCGACTCGCAGGAGACCTTTCAGACGCTTGAGGCATGGAAAGCTCAGCGGAGATCGTCCCGACACAGGGTCGTCCGAGCTAGCGCCACGGAGTCGAAGGATCCGGTGCACGGCGGACTTGAGGAACCCGATGAGCGGAATCCCAACTACTATGGAGACGACACGGAGCCGAAGAGAGGGTCGATTTCCCTCGACGAGGCGTTCACCCGGCCCGACAGGTTCGTACTTCACCACATCGCTGCTCGAGAGAAAAATTTCGAGCCGATCGTGGCCAGCTACGCAAACAAGGCGAGGAACTCGGACCAGGTGACTAAAGAGCAGGGTGATCAATCGAGGACGCTGAACGCTGCCATCCCCAATGATCGCCATGGGCAACGTGAAATGGCCAAACGCGCCACGCTGGTTGACTGGGCCCACGCATATGCAGACAAATGCACTGTGCATGGCCCCAGGCAGCTCCAGTATGTCCACTTCGGGAAGGAGGCCACGGATAGAACCGAGGCTGACGAATGGACAAAGGTCATGGAAACGATCGTTCCCCCTGAGTACCCGCCGGAGATTCGTGATCAGATCGACTCCAAGTTCGTGACCCGAAAGGGCGAGTCCGGCGACCACCACACCGGCATCTTCGGAAAAGCCAAGCAGCCGCTTGGGAATTCCAACTCGTATCCGAACAGGACACGGTGCGATGCAATGGTGCACGACGGGACCCGACTCGGAATGGTCGATTCCAGGAACGGCGAGGTCATTCCCATGGATGACGTCTTTTGGACGGCAGAGTACATGAACGCCTATGACCTTAACTCCCAGCTCTCCGCGGTCCGTGCCGGCCTTGATATGGCCTTGGCGACCGCCTGGAGGATGGGGCACGTTCACCCGCACGTGGCCGGTGCTGTGGCTGGGTTGCAGAAGATTAGGACATTCTATGACTGCCTCCACGCCGCTCACCGCAAGACCCGGCTTGGTTCGTTGCCATTTCACCAGATCGTTGGTGAGCTCGATCGCGTCGACGATCGTGGCAACAAGCTGGAGCCGAACATCCCTGACACATGGCGAACCACCGCGCTCAGAGGGGAGTACCCGGACTGCCTGGCACAATCGGTCGCACAGGTCTTCCGGTCCATGTGCGGTCCTCTGGCCATGTCTGGATCGCGTGAGGATCGGGCAGTTATCATTCGCAGAGATGAGTCCGCCTTCACCCGTGGTGACAAAATCATGGGCATCCCCTGGCCGGCTTATCGACGTCCTACAGCACGCGAGATCAAGGAGGCCAAGGAGAAGGCGGAGAAAGAAGGTCACAATGCCGGTGAGGACGTTGACATGAATGAGCCCCGGGACAAACCGGTGGTGGCTGGAGGAGAGGCAGCGGGAACAACCGCCACGGGGGCCTCTGAACATAAGAAGGACGACCCTGTTCCGCCTGCCACTCAAGCCCCTGACGCCCCTGCCGAGCCCGCCCATCCTCCTGCGGATGCGCTCCCTAGCCAGGTCGAGGCGAGGAGCACTCTGCTGGGCGTTCATGACACTGCGGGGCCCTTCGCCGCGCCCAGAGATCTGCATACCGGTCAGTTCATATACGTCGACTGCACGGAGGAGGAGAGGGCCATGCTGCCCACGACCATCGGATCACAGTTCGAGGCGGAGCGTGCTCTGGCCGAGCTGAGGACCGTGAGTCGCGTTGTCGGAGACCCGCGTGATTCCGAGGAGTACACGTACTGGGAGACATCCTCGCATGACACTCTCGCCTACGCCTTTTACAGCGTGCCGGATCAGTACAGGAATGTCCCAGCAGTGAAGTCCGCCTCGCGCATTTTCGACCAGATTCCCGACGGCCAGCTCGTGCGACCGGACAAACCGGAGCCTGCGGTTCTCCGCCTCAGCGCGGTGAAAGGCACTGATGACACCCGGAGGAACCTCGAGAGGCTGAAGGAGGAGTCCATCAAGAAAAACGTGGTCATCCTCGGCGCCAGGAGAGGCGAAGATATCGCCCCCAGGATCGGAAACACGATCACTACTCTGTGCGCCAAAATCGGGGACATTGCCCGATTCCTGGAGATGGGAGTGAGATCCAGAGCAGGGCCTATCCTCCCGACCAGGAGTGATCCTGACCTGATGATCCAGGCCATTGTTCCCGCACCCGAGGAGCTTCTGGACTACTTCGCCGACGAGATCCGTCAGAAGGTGAAGGGTAGGACGGGCGCCTCTTCGCACTACTACAGGAGAGCATGCGCGGAAATACGCGACGCGCTCCGTGGAACAGCTGTGCAGCCTGGAAATGCAGGTGCAGTCAAGGACCCAGAGTTGGAGGCCTCGTCTGCCAGCGGGCAAGGGAACGTTACTTCGGTGATACAACTGAAGAAGTTCCTGAGCCACTACTTCGGGACCAGCGTCGAGTCTGAGGATGCTTTTTCTTCGTACCTCCTGTCTTCCTTTCTCGAAGATGGGGTGGGAATGTTCGAGATCATCATCACCGTCATTCGTGACAAGGAGCGTCGGTTGCTGCCTGGTTCCGCCCGCATAGCGGCGGTAAGGTCGCTTGAGATCGGATCCGACACTGATTACCGGGCATTTCGTGAACGATACCAATACATGCTCTACGAGAGCCCTGTTTGTCTTCCTATCACCTCCAAGGTGGTTCCCAAGACACTCTACAAGGTGGTGCCTCTCCGAATGTATCGGCTCTACGTAGAACGTGGGGCGATCATTCGGGGTGGGCGAGCTCTGATCGAGCTCCTTCCCTCTCGGCCGGATGAATATCAATCCCTCCTTCTCGCGCGATGCAAAGGTACCCTGACGAGTAATATGCATGCCCCCATTTTCCATGGAGAAGAAACGTGCATCGATAGCCATGACCACATATCGGGGATCGCTCCTTTGGCGTCGACCCGAGGTGTGCAGCTCCGTCACATTGCTGTCGGTGATGCGGTCGACAGTGTCGTTGGGGCATTCTCCGTGATCGCCATCGCGATCGGGTACTGGAGATGCGTCTACTTCAAGGAGGACTGCTCCATCATTTACCTGAGGCCTTGGTGCTATCCGCCCAACTTCCTCAACTCCGTGAGTGATAACCCGAGGAAGTGTCGGGACGAGATGGAGAAGTATCATCAGATCACCAAGACGGAACATGTCCGCGAGGTGGTGTCCGTTCCATGCCATAGGTGCATGACGGCCCACCCGGTCGGCGCTCACCTGTGCACCGCCTGCTACCTTCCCATCTTCTATGAGGGCGTCCTGCCCACCGGAGACACGAACGGCGGCCCTCGCACGATAGCGAGCACCGACGGGGTGATTCCTCCCTGGCTGGCAAAATACGAGGGCTTCGTCCCCGCTCTGTGGAACAACGCAGACGCCAACGCCATCGGAATGGCCCTCTACTCGCAGAGTCCCGCCGTCGATGCCCGGTCCTTGTTGATGTCTGGGATGCGGCCTCCTAAGTACCTTGACAAAGAGGACGTGGATGGCATTTTCCGAAAACTTCACGACTCGCTCCGAGACGAAGTCCTTGACGGCAAATACCGTGACACGGTCGACCACAACGTGGAAGAGTGGGTAGCAAAGGCGATCTTGGTAAGGGGTCTTGCCTTCAACGGGAGCTCCGTCCCCGAATTCTTCGAAGAATATGAGGGATATGCGGCTGAGTGGGGCAGACGCCTAACCACCGCAAACTTCAACGCCAACCGGTGCGGCTTTTACACGTCCTACTACATTCTTGAGGCCCATATCATTGGGCTGAGAACAGGACACCTTTCTCCGATACTCCCCAACGATGTGTCCGGGGAGGGGTTCAAGTTCCAGGTGGGGCTGCTCGCACAGCACTGCGGGATATTGCAGGCCATGCGGAGAAAGGCCGGGTTCGATCCTGCCGCGCGCCTCAAACGGGCTATGGACACGATACGGGAAGGCATTAAGAAGGGGTACGTCTACACCCTCAACGACCTCAGCAGTATGGACGATCTGATCTACCGGACGTCCACCGTTGCCTACGACACCTGCTTGGCCGACCGTCCTCAAACCCAGGATGACATCAAACAGGAGCTGTCCGACCCTGTACCAAGGAAATACCGCTTCCGACCCTGCGATCGCCATCCACCCGGAATTCGCCTTACACCAGGCCCCGGCGTGAAGGACGAAGACGAGCCCGACTTTGCTGGATCAGCGGAGGATGAGCTGGGATCGGATGGTTCTTCGCACGAAGATGACGAGAAGCCTGACGACCTTGACGAGCCCATGGGCGACGACGAGGAGGAGATCCCTCCCCCTCCGCCACCGCCCCCGGCTCCTCCTGCGCCGCCTGTCCCGGTAGAACCGGAGACTCCCGTGGTGTCGCATGCAGGCGTCAGTTCTGGCGATGCTGTGCCAACTCCTCCTCCTCCTCCTCCTCCTTCCGTTGCGGCAGGCGTTACAACGACTGGGGATCCGTTTGAGGAAGAGGACATGGCCATCAATACTCGTGTCCCTGACACCGAGTCCGAGCTGGAGGGTGAGTAAAAGGCCAGGAGGACATCTCGTGGTCGGGTCCCCGCGCCCGAAAAAGGGCAGGGGGGGCGTTCAGGTCCCGCCTAGCGGGCAACCCAGCTCTAAGAGCATGGCCCAGCCTGCCCGTCCATCCCCGGTCCCCGCGAGAAGCGGTGTGGAAGGTGGGGAGAGAAGGGGCAGGACCAAGGGTTTCTACACCCAGAAGGATCCTTTTACCGGCGAGGACGCGACTCCCCGAGTTCGTCTTCGATCGGGCGGTCCCGGAACTCCTGCGTCCCCACCACGGGATGCCACCGGTTCCTTGGGCGGCCATGGCGGCTATGACCCGCGCGATGACGACAACGACGAGTGGGAGCTTCCCCCGGGTGTGCCTCGGACCACTCGTGCGGCAAATGAGTCGCGGCCCCGCCGAGATGACGATCGGTCGAGGACCGCGCTTGGGGCCCGCGAGGATCGTCGCGGTCCTAAGGGTGAGGGGAAGGGTCGAGGAAAACATCGACCTGGCAAAGGTGGACGCGAGGATCCTGGCCCGCCCCGACAAAGGGATGATCGTGGCAGGGATACCCGCGGAGGCCGACGCGATGATCGCCGACCTCCTCCACGTCATGAGGAGACCTCCGAGAGGCGCGGTCCGGGGCGAGATGAGCGCCGCGGACGTGATGACCCGGGTGATGACCGTCGCGATCGCCACCGGGACCGGCGCAGGGATGACCGACGTCACCAATCAGATCCCCCTCCGCCTCGCCGACCTCCGGCTGGTGACCACAATAGGGGTGGTGGTGAGGATCGCCGTCGGGATGGAGGAGGTGATCGAGGTGACCGTGGTGGACGCCGGAGAGACGACGTGCCCAGGGACCGGGAAGAACCTGGTTCAGGGTGGTAGGCGGGTACCGCAATCAGCATCCGCCTTAGAAGGGCGAGGATAGTACGTGTGTGTGTCGCCGAAAAACGCGACCGCGCCGGTCCTCCTCTCGCCCATGCGGCGCTGCTGGGGGTGATGGTCTCCATTGCCCTGTACCGCTGATCCGGCGTTGCTCGTGTCCCTCCCGCACCGCTGCCGTGCGCGCCGGAGACGGTTCCCCTGGCGATCCTGTGTGAGGCTGTGACCGCACTAGAAGTGCCGGGCCGGCCGTAGCCGGATATTTTCACACCAATTTCGGAACTTCCGTTTCTAATTTCCTCCCAACTCGACTACTCTTCCAACCACTCCACGGCGTGCAGTGAGGCGCGGTGATCCAGATAGGGTCCCCCTCCGCATGGTGTCGTCCCATGACAACGCATGAACGGCACGAGAGGAATCTTCGTCTGGTTCCTCCAATATGTCTTTGTTCACTCATGTGGTCCACTCGTCAAATAATCCTGTCGCCCCGATAATTCGGGGTGGTGGCGGGATTTTAACTGGGGCCCAGGTGATGCCGTTTGGCTCACCTCTGAGTTGACACCGGCATTTTTGGTTGGTCCTTTTCGTCGTGAACTCAACTGTCTCGCATCCTTTCTCTCGTCCAGATATCGGATGAGGGGGGTGTGTTTTGTTCACGTGTTGTTTCATCATGTGGCAAAACGGCCGAATGGCCGTTTGGCTCAAGTTTTTGGGAACTCCCGTCAAGTTCCCCTCGGACTCGCGTGCGAACGCCATATCCTGGCATCGCTCTTCGTCACCGCAAAAGGCTTTGTGGTGCCGCGGCGCTTTGGGGGTAGGAGGTGTTCGGTGGGCCGTCGAGGTGTTCTTGGGCCTGTCCCTCAAACTACTGTTTTGCAATCCCATTTCTATCCTCCCCAAACCTGATCTTCTTCAACTGTCACTCCCACAACCTGGTCATCAGCACCTTCTCCATTGTGCGTTGAGACTGGGTTCTTTTGGTACTTCGTGGATTACGTGTACCTCTTTGATTCCCTGGGCTACTTCGTGTTCGCCCAAAACCGCATCCTTGAAGCCACCATCCAGAGGGCAAATCTGATGTTTTGTCTGAAGGAAGCCACTTTTTTTGGTTTGTATGGATAGTATAAGAACCTTAGGCCTTGTGCCCAAAGGCCCAACCATAGTTAGCAACCCTATAGTAGCGCCCTCCTCCAAAACGAATTTATATCTCGGATCGCGCCAAATGTGACGCAGAGCCGGAACATATGCCGTTTTCTGTACTCCAGATGGCCAAGCACCGGTTCGGACAAACCCTTGGACGCCCTGAAGGCCTTCGGATGCCGCGCCGCGCCGCGCCGCGCGCAGGCGGTTTGTATCTGCCGGACCCCGTGGGCTTCGCCGCCACCCTGCGGGATCCCAACTTCCGGGGCTACGCGGAGCTCGTGGCGCCCTGGTCGCCCTGGTCGAAGTGCCACGGGACTCGCCCCGGGTTCGTTGGGACTCACCCGGAAGACTTCAGCCCTTTGTGGTCCCCATGTTTTCCACCTTACCTTTTTTTGTCCTTTTTTTTATGTGTGGTTGTAAAGTGCTCAAGTCAAGCCCGAATCCTCATGCCGCATTGTGGTTGGATGAACCCGGTTCACGTGGTCGTGCTTCGCCGGTATTCGGGGTGTTGGTCGTGTGATAATGACTACAATTTGGTGTTGCAGTTCTTCGCAACCCCGTTCGACTTGTAGTTATTGTTATTCAAGCCCACGTAGCACGCTACGACTCGCAGGGGTTGAATCCTTACCCCGATTGTGTTGACTTGAGTGGTTCGTGCCATCTGGGCGTACTTCCCTCCACCGCACCTTTCAATCAAGTTTTTGCCAACATGATCTCCACTACCCACAAACCACTAGGATGTATTTATCCAGTAAGTGAAGATTCTACAGCGATACCCTGGGACAATAGTTGGGCAGCAGTAGAAACTGATCAACGAAAACATATTCGCCAGGTGCGATAGTCAAAGCACCCTTGTACTTTCAGCTTCTACGAACATGGCACATGTGAATCTGGTTTTGTTCTTGAAACGATGCACGCCCCTTCTTGGATTGATTGAAACAGTTGATCACGAAACAATACACACCTCCTTGTTGACTTCCGTTTATTTCAGGTGATGCCCTCTTATGACACCCACGTGGCCGGGCAATTCCTCGGCACCAGCGACGAAAAAGTGGCCACGCCTCAGAACTTCCTCAGCGCCCGGGTTTTCCGCGATGAGGCGAGTCGCGGGTCTCCAGCGCTGGCAGACAACAGGGGCTAACTCTCTTGTTAAAACATGTTTAACCCACTATTGTTTGAAAAAAACTCTGTTTGCTTCCTATGAAGGGGTTGTTCGAAAATTGCTTGCCCAACCCTGGCAGAGGGACTTCAGAAATTCCCAAGGATTGGGTCTTGGAGGCATGCGGCAAATTAGGACGAGCTCCCCGCGGATGTAAAGCGATCTCGCCCATGATTAAGATCCTTTGTTGGGGAGCTTTCTTATGTCCGCTTTGCGAAATATTTAGCCTTTTAGTGTTTAGTGGAGATTTGCGTGTAACCCACTAAAAGTTAAGCTTTAGCGGGGGCTCTGAGGACAGCCTATAGATAATAATTTGCCCAGATGCTTCATTGCGGGTTACCTGATTAATTGTAAACGCTTCGCGTTGCCTGCCTCAGCCAGTCAGCTTTTGGCTGGCTTTGAGGTGTATATATATATATATATGTATATGCCCTTTAAGTCTTGGGTTTGTTAGAGTGAGTGAGTCGGAGCCGAAATGCGTGAGCTGGTCCAAGGTAGAGGGTGGGTGCATGTCCGCGTGTTTGCACATGGCTTCAAGCGCAGAGAGCTACAGAATGGCAGTGGGCTTGGGTCAAGCAAAGGTGCAAATTTCTAGGGAACCTGACTGGTTTTTGGGGGGGTTTTAGAGGGGAGTTTGACTGGTTTCCGCATGTTTAAGGGGGGAGGGCTCGATTGGCCTCTTGGGGTGAATTTGACCGGTTTCGCCTGAGTTGGACCACCTGTAGAGGGGATTTATGAAATTGGCCGGCTGGAATCATTTGATCGGCTTCAAGACGGGGAGTTGATGGTTTCTACGGTTGTTAGAGCGGATTTGATCACTTTCTAGAGTGGAATTTGAGGGGGAAATTAAGATCCTTTCTCGACGGGGTCTGAACGGGTTTGACAACTTCCAACTGTGGTGAAGTGATTTACGTTTGGGCGCACTCACTAAATTGCCGCTCGAAAATCGGGTTACCCATCTCAGTCCCACGCAGCTTGGGGGCAACGCGTGCTGACTGTGGCTCATTTGAGCGGCTTTCAGGGAGGCAGAGCCTGGGTAGAATTGCCTTTTTACGCTGTCATGCCAAAAGCCGCTCTCCGCGGTTTTCTGTACAGTCACCCACGGGCAGGCGTCCAAGAAAACCTCAACCTGCTCGGTCGGTGACCATTCTAAAGCTTGTTGGCAAAGGGAGACATTTATATTTATGTCAATTCATTTGGATATGATTACCCCCATGACCAAAATCTAAGAAGCCAGCTTTTTCTTGAATGAATCCCATGGCTGATGTACTCTTTGGAAATTCGCAGGCCATGGCGTCAGCTGCCTGGCGCTTTCTGAACCGCCACCCCCGCCGTGGCATGTTGCTCATCGTGGGGGGCGACCACGTCAGGTGGGCGGTCGGCAAGCTGCAGGGCGCTTGCGTTGGGTGGCGCATCAAAAGGGCCAGTCCCCAGTGGGCCTGACATGCTGAGAATTGGGTTGCGGGGGGTAGTTTGGAACCCGAGACATGTTCATAAGATAATAATATATGCGGCGGCCAGCGCATGCAGCTCAAACAACCCTCACGTCAATCCAATCCATCCATCCAGTGTGTGTGTGTAATTATTCAGCCTTTTTCAGTGTGTTTTGGCTTAAGGGCTCCTTGTTTGGGGTTGTGTTGATGGGAGACCCAAAAGGAAGCCACTCATTGCGGAGTCCACCTCTTTGAGACAAACTCATACTTTCCTTTTCTTGGAGGGATACGTTTGAAAGGGATACATACGGACCTTTGTCCGTGATCTGTTGAGTGTGATTTTCCCTTTTTGGCAATTGGGGTTGTATTGGATGATCAGGGGTCAACATTATGAAGCCCTCGTCATTGTAAAAGCAAGCCATTTCAACCAGTCTTGCTTGTTGTGTTAGAATGCACCTTCCAGTCAAACCTCTACATTGCTAGTTCCGGAAGGATGTCTCTGTAAAATCAGCCAACAGCGAGGGGGAATCCCATGACCGAAGAGAGCAAGAGGGAATGAACCTCCCATGGGACAGATGGTGCCCTATTTGCCCATGGAAATCCAACGGGCTGAGATGTCCAACTTTTTTGGACATGGCAGACTACGAGTTGCAACCTTCCGAAGGGGAACTCGTGACTAGGGGGTTGCCAAATTTGGGTTGGAAGAAGCCCGTCCGAAGTGAACCCTAAGATGAGTTGTTTAATCAATTGCTCAAACATGACAAGACGGCGGTTGAAATTTGAAACCTTCAGACTTATGTCATGTTCCAATGAACTTTCCTTTGGATTACAACCCCCGGTTTCCCCAACAAGCGTGTCTGTTATGACCTTGGGGTCATTATTTGGGGAAACTGCTTCAAACTTCTCCCTGGAGCCCCAAGACCCTAAACAAGGCGTTTGATCCCCAAAAGCCTCAAATAAGGCGTTGGATGGGCTCTGGGCCAGAAGGTATGACTTCGGCATCCCGGCGCGGCTGCGGCGCCTGGGCTCCGGGGAGCGGCGGTACCAGATCTCGGGCCCTGAAGCGGTGCGTTTGCGGGCGGCTCCGCAGGCGGATGCGCCGCTGCAAGGACGGGTTCAGTGGAATACCCCGAGTTTCTAGGCTGGTTTTTGGTTGGACGGAGCGCAAAGCAGGGGTTGTCTGTTTCAACACAAAGCAACGAACAAAGGAAGGGTAACTTATTGGAAGGCCAGTTTTAACGGTGAACAGAATGTTTGGACTTTCTTTTGGCCAATCCGCGCACGGAACTGGTGGGGGCTTGTTCTTTTTCAACCCCCAACCTGTTGTTTGGCCCATAAACCGAAAGGCAACATGTAGGCGAAAACAGCCTGGAGTTTGAGCGACATTCCTTTTCAGGCGGGTGATGTTAAAGCGGGACATGTATAGGGTGAAGGTCGCTGGAGTTGTTGTAAAACATCGATCCCGAATCCTTGTGCCAGATAGTAGGTGTTTCCCGTAGCAGTGTTCCACTAGAAATTGTGGATTGGGATTATGGATCCCACATTCTGAACAACCTTTATCCTTCCAAAAATCATGCAAGCTGACGGGAAGGTGTGGGGAGACTCCTTTTGTAGAAGCTCGCTGTCCACATCCATGATTGCTGATGATGGTGAATCTTTGCACCCTTGATGAGAGCCGAGATTAATAATCCCCTGGTTCATCAATAGTGGTGTACCGTTTAACCTTTACCTTTTCTCATTCATGGACCAGCTTGATCAATCTCGGGTGAACGTGAACGCTTCAGTTGGGTGCAGGTACCTGGCACGCTCGCCCCCCCATTTGGGTTCCATCATCCTTTCTGACCGACACAAAGGAATTGTGCAATCTACTTTAACCCAGCTGTAAATGGACAAACTAGAAATAGTCACGCGCACTCCACACACCACACACCGCACACCACACACCACACACCACACCACACACCACACACACACACACAAAGACGCACGCACGCACACACCCACACACACACACATTTCTGGAAAGTACAATGCAAATATATATATATATATGTTCTTTCTCATATAGTCATTTTGTTGCCCATGGCCGCCGGGGCTAGTGGTTTTGTGGGCCGACGTTTGCTTCCCCACACCCCTACCTGTAGGCGGCTTGGCAACTGTATGGTAATGTTTCCAAAGGAACTAACTCCAAAGAGCTGATTCCATGGTGGTATTCTTAACTTGTGCACTCAGAAGGGGGTCCTTGACTTTCTGAGTTGTTTGAGATTGAACAACTTCTTTGTAGACATCCTCAGGGCTTAGGTTTCAATTCTTGAGGCATAAATTTGTTTGGGAAGTGTGGTCGTTCGGAGCAGCTTTGGCTTTGTCCAACACCTACAATATAATATGGTTTGTGGAGGCTAATCTGCTTCCTACCTCTTTCTTCGGAAGCGAAAGGAAACTGCAAAGTTGGTTTGCGCCTCGCATGTTAGGACAGCCCCCATTATTTCGACGGTGGAGTTGGCTACTGTAAGGGGCTAGTAGTATTATGTTCCAGTCAAGCCCCCAATTGTGGACTTCTTATCTAGAGCCACTGACTGCCAGTTGAAAGAAGAGGAATCTATTTTTTACAGGCATGTGGTCTAACCGCTCCCTTCGCCTTTTTCGCTTGGATCTGGTTTTACATGGTTGCTGATATTGCTCTTCAGGTATCACCACACCACAGAAAGCTATGTTAACATGTGTCCAGCAAGTGATTTTCAGAACGGAAGTACTCCAGCCTGAAAATTAGATGGCGCAAATACCCTTTGCTTGCACAGTTAAAGGAGATGACTAAGCCAACATTCGTTGGAATTGTGTTTTCTTCTTGGACTTTAGTTGCCCAGCCACCCTTTTTTGTCAGTGACCCTAGTAAGAAAAGGGGACCTTTTTTGGAGTTGACCCTTTTTCGATGCCCAAAAAGGTGGAAAGAAGCAAGGGGGAATTCCGCTGCAGAGCGAGTTTTGACCAAGGGAGCAATCTAGTCGGTGGCCAACATGGCTGGTCTTTGGTGTGGCCCCTTAGACTCACAATTTTGGGACAAATGTTTTATTCAACAGGTTACACCTTTTGCTTGGGGAAGAGCAAGCCAGATGCTCGCCAGGATATTTGGCCCCTTTGGAGGTGTTCACAGCCGATCCGGAGGGCTCGGCCCTTCGCGCCTCGGATGGATGTCATGGCGGCCAGTGGGGCCTGCGGAGGCCGTGGAGTTCGTTGTTTCTGGTTGCGCGGGAGTATTCGTTGCTTGCTCCTTTTCCTTGTCTTGCCTGGCAGACTGGCTGACTGGCTGGCTGGCTGGCTTACTTGCTTGCTTGCTTGGCTGTTTGGCTAGCACGCTTGTTTGCCGATTGCCTCGGTGTCTTGGTTTCCGGTTTTTTATTATTTGTTAGTGGTCTAGGAAAATGTACTGATAAGAGATCGGAGTTTCAAAGGATGCCAGCTGCCAGATTTAAATGCAGTCCTTTCACGGCCTTGGCTACGGGCTTCGTTGTTTTGTTGTATTCCGCAGGGCTGTGTTACCTTTGGTCTAGGTGTACCCTGCCCCATTCTCTTTAGGGATTCTCCTCACGAGAAATGAGCCGATCCCTTGTGAAAATGGGTTTTCAAAGAGAGGGATGGGTGCAGAGAATGGCCCACTTGCCCAGATTCGGTCATGTGGTCAAGGTTCCAACAGGCCAACCTGGCAAACGTTTGATTTCCAGATCCCTTGGGCAAGTGAGGCAGGGGCATGTCTCGAGGCCTCAAGGAGGGCAGGGGCTACCTGGTGCCCGAGCCCGGCGCTGCGCTGCCCTGCTCGGAGCTGGCGGGGCGGAAGCTCAGGGTGGCCTCGGTGCTGATGAACCCCACGCTGTCCGAGGGCCTCGTGGAGGAAGGCCCCGGAGGTGTTGGCGTTTTTTTGTTTTTTTGTTCTCCCCCGGGTGGATTTAGAGGGAAGCCCCAACAAAAGCCATGGTTTTGTTTGATCCGTTTCGCGGTACCCCTTTTTTTATACATCTGCACCCAGTGGTTTGAGTGGGTTGCTTGCTTACAGGAGATCGCTGAACATGCCAAGTCCGCGTGGCGCCACACGCTCATCCGGCATGTATCTGGTTGACGTGTTCCATTCCGGGAGGGCACAGATCCCTTTTTTCCTTCCAGCTACATGCTGCTCGTCCAAGAACCCCCCCAAGTGGTGTTGATGCACAGCCAGGAGGGCGGCTTGTTGGTCAAGTCCTTGTGGTTCCAGAAAGCAAGCCTTTTTGTGATCTCAAGTCAAGTAGGCATGTCGTGTGACTACTTGGTCGCTTTAAAATGGGACTCCCTGGGTTAAATCATGGTCCTCGTTTCAGGAGGTTGCATTTTGGCCTTCTTGGCGAGATGACCCCGTTTTCAGGATGCCTCAGTACTAGTGTCATCATTTTGACTGTTTGCAGGAGTTGTTAAAGTCAGCAACTGGGACTGGGGCTGGTTTTCCTTTAGTGTGACTTGTGTGATGGTAAAATTGCAAGGAGAGCAGTTTCCAATGGTGGTGACCCCTTTTCAGGAGGTCCTACTAGTTGTGCTTGTTGTTTGTCACCATCGCAAGATCTGGAACTGGAGGCACACGCCCAGTTTGGCATCTTCCTGCTGCCGACAACCGCGGACCAGCACTTGCCGATTACATTTGGGCAGAGGTTTAAACTGGGCTGTTGGCAAAACCTAATCCAGTATCCCTATTGAAAAAACCACTACCAAGGGGATCGCTTTCATGGGCCAGGCTAAGGATCAAGGATTGCCTTGAACAGCGCCGATGGATGCTGGCGGGTTCCATCGATGTTTGGCTGGGCTCATTGATATCAACCGACAAGAACATGGAGTTTATGATATATCATATATCCCACATCGAGTTCGTGAGGGGAGGTTTCTTTGAGTATGGTTTGTCGAGGATCCATTGCTTGAAGATCATGTCATGTCCACATGACTCTAAGGCTCTGCCTCAAAAAGGGGCATGTACAGCTTGGGGACAGCTACGCCTGTTTGGCACCGCAGAATTGTTTCATGCCGTCGGATCTGCAAACAGGCAGCATGGCACTCGAGGCTGACTCAGCCTCCCGCATGAGTTGTTTTCAATTGGAGTTGTAACGACATGCGTTTGCTTGGGGGTTGGCAGGTTTGCATAAACATGGCCATGAGTACAAAGTGTTTTGTCGGTCTCTTAAGCAAATATGGAAGAGAACGCCCGAAGCTTTCAGCAGCTTCCATGAAATGCGAAGGACAGTGGAACAGGCCATCGCGTTACGCGCTTTCGGCGCAATTTTCGCCGTTCTCTGTGCATTGGTCGAAGACAAGGCACCAGCCTGACCCCAAAGCTGCGCTCAAAGGTAAAAAGATGAGTTAGACGGCGCGGGAGTTGCCTTTGCCAGAGGGTCGCACCATCGCAAGGGAGTACACAACAGCAGCAATAGCAACACGAATAAGTAAGACAGGGGACATGCCCAACAATAAGTAAGTGCGGCCTTCCGGTCATTTGGTTGTTTGCCATTAATTTGTGTTGGGTTGTCTCCTTGGAACCCTCAAGTTGTCATGGTGTTGTTTTTGCCGTTTGCCTGAATTGGCTGTGAAGGTTGGGACTTATCAAGGGGGAATAGTATAGGCAGAGATCCAATCCAAGTGCCTGCCGGCGCAAACGCATATGCACCGATTCAACAGTTGCACCAGGCCACACGCATGCCGAAGAGTGCTACGGCGTCCCTGGACAGTCGCTTCAGCGGGCTGGCCTGCTCCCCGAGCAACCTGTCCCTGGCAACTGAACTGCCCCGCGGCCGATGTTGGAATGCAGGGTCCTTAACAAACGGGAACTTGTCAGGGTTGCTTTGACGCGAAACTAAAGCAAAACCACCGATTTCGGGGTGGTTTGAGTGCTTCTTGGGGTCTGGCGGGTGTTGTGGGAGCCTGTTTGCGTCATCCGGGTCTTTTGGTGTTTGGTCATTTTTGGCGCCTGGTACTCCGGAAGGTCAATTGGTGTTTTTAGCTCCTGGTGCACGTGGTTGGTTCTTTTGGCGCCTGGCACGTTGTGTCTTGTTAGAAGTGGTGGTCAACTTGTGAAATTGTCTCTACATAGGGGACCCCTCAAAATGTGTGTTTTCCTTTGGTTTCTGATTGAACCAACCCTCCACTATGGGCCCTACAGGCAGGCAGTTAGACACCCGTAGGACAATAGATACAACCTACTTACGAAGTGGGTTGACATCTGTTTCTTGCGGCACCCGGCCGCGTCTCAGGGGGCCCTACATGCTGGGCCGCGCGAAGACCAGGAGCTACGGGCCCAACAGTTGGCCGAAGCTGTGCGCGACGGTGCAGGGCCTGGCGATATTGGCCAGCTGGCTGCAGTGAGGACAGAAAGCAAGAATTATGTATATATATAGTATAGTTAACAGATATAGAGAGACATGTTTGTGTGTAGCAGAACTATACAGAGATATGTGTTCTGGGTGTGTCTCTCTTGAGATTGGGTATGGTATGTTCCCTTTTTCGGGTGTGCTCTAAAGGGGCACGAAAAGGATGCATGGACAGACGGACGGATGGATGGACGGACGGATGGATGGACGGACGGATGGATGGTGATGATTAAACGACCACAATGAGACATAGAAGGCACTTTGGCCGCTCTTTCGCTTCGAGGCTCAGCCGGTGATGGTTGCAGCAAGGCTGCTCCTCGCCGAGCGCGTCTTGCTGCCCATGATCTTTGTGGCGCCTATGTGGCTCATAGCCGTCGCGCTTTGGCTCTCTATGCTTTGTTTGCGGTTTTGTTTAAAGTGAGTTGAGCAAGGCTAAACCCTGAACCGATTGTTTTTGTTAAACAAAAAGTGATTCCTCTTGGTTGTTCAGCCTTTTGGGCTTGCTTAACAGGTCGAGCATGCTTAAATTTGATATGTGTTTGGGCATCTGCGGACAGTCGGCTCCGCAGGTAGTGTTGGCTCGAGCCGCGTTTCAGTCAGAGCTGAGGTTCTGCTCGCCTTGCTGACCTTCGAGCAATTCCTCCGCATTTTGGCGCGGCAGAAATGGTTGAGTTGGGTGTGGGTTTGATTTGAGGCTCGGTACCCTTTTTCAGGTTGGTTTACAGGGAATCCAAAGTGAATGCTGCCATTTTGGGGACAAATCTCTGCTTTGACTCAAGCTCAGTTCGGAGCGATGGGATGGTGGGAACCATGAGTCATTCGGGGGGGTCGACATTCTAAAGAGGGAGTGATTTGATTGAGGTAGAATACTATTAGGGTCTGAAAGCACAATCGCATTATTTCATGGCACCGACTTAAACTGGTCTTGCAATACCGCACGGACCCCATGTGCATGATTGAAACTTTTCTTTAGTTCATTGTAGTTCGTTTGAATTCGCAGCTCAAGCAGATATGATCATGAATCAGCAGAGACAACTGCAGCCATCGCAAGAGCTTCTTGAAGTTGCCTCTTGAAGGCTGTGACCTATTTGTTCCTGTGATTGTGTGCGTACCCAGGATATCACCTCTTGGAGGCTACACCCTTCAGGAATTGCAAACGGTCTCTCTCATAGAGAGCGGTATTTATTCCACCACGGGAAATGGATTTTCACAGAATGGCCAGCCCCGGACCAAGAGAGCCCCAATAGATATGCCAAGTAGGCAGCGTCACACGGCTGACTTTGCTTGATCTACTTTGCAGGTGTCTTGGCAAGTTTCACGCAACTTGCTCGAGGTCTATTCCTCCTGGCGGCCATGAAGTGGATACTCATTGGCCGCTACCGCGAAGGCGATCACGACATTTATAGCTTCTTGCATGCAGTTGGCCGCGATTTTGGGCCGTGCCCTAGAGGTGTTTGCTGGCTAACAGCATGTAGCTCATGCAGGCGTTCAGAGGGGTCAAAGTCTTGCTGAGTTGACCGCGAAGCAGATGAAGGGAGCCAAGGGCCACCTGTGATTGGTATCGCCATTGTATTTCTTGGTGTGTGATGTTCAACTCTATGTCACGGAGATTGGTTGTACGATGCCGCGACGAGTTCCATATGGGCTCCGCAATGCTTGCCCCAAAGAGGCTTTGGCACGGTTGCTTAGAACTGCAACACTGACTATGCGTGCCCACCCACCCCCAACTTGGCCACACAAACTTGGCTATGAAGCGGGGTTCTACAGCCTACAGATGGGGTTTGCTGGGTACGACACATTATGCAATCCCATTGAATCTTATGACAAGCAAAACCGAGGCGGCCAAGCATTATTTTAGAGCTTCCGTGGCGGCTGGTATGTGTTAGGCGGACCTGCCAGGCTTATACAGGGAGGAGCACCACATACCTCACTGAGTGGTCGGCGTATCTGAATGATCCAGCCTTTTGTGGCTTGTAAGGATACAAGATCCAATACCTGCCGGTGCCAATAACGGTGCGGAGATCCATCGTATACTCTTTACATGATTTGGGGTAGCAGATTCTGACTCAAGCTTGGGCCTCCTGGACCTCCAAAAGGCATGATGTGATTGAAACCCACCAGCAAATCCCAGCGTTTTGAAGTGGGCATCTAGTGACCCCTGTTTAAGGTGAGTTGGTTGTCGCGTTTGCCATGACGCCTAACTTGAGGGCACCCAACAGGAACTGAGGCCTATTTCAGAGGAGCCAGGTGACGTGCCTTCTTCGAGGGTAGCCTTTGCAGGTTGGTTTGGGAAACCAACAAGGAAACCACAACTGTTTGAGTTGTGCGGTTTGTCTCAAAATAGGGCCCCCCAAAGACGTTACCTTCTTTTGAACCCCCCCAAAGACGTTAATTGTTGTTTGAACCACTCCCAAAGAGACGGTACCAACTCAGAAACGACACACCCACGTGTCCTTCCCTAGGTCCAACAAAAGGACAGCTCCAAATTTGGCTGGTGAGGCTTGTACTACCTTCAACATTGGCTGGTGGAGCACATGGCTAAGGGCACCCTGGTGGGGCAGAACCTCAGCTGCGATGGCGCCGGGAGTGTGTGCGCTGTCCATTCTTCAATATGGGGGCATACAGACCGGGCCGGGTACAAAGATGATTTTGGGGTTTGATATCACCGTTTGGTGGGCTCTTCGGGCTCATGGATGTCCAAAACAGAAGGGTTGAACGTGAACGATTTCCGCTTGCGTTGTTCGGGGGGGTGGTTTTGGGGCGTCCATTGTTCAATCGGGGTGGTGCAATCTTGGTGGTGCATCGTTTGAGGGGGTTGTCTCAAAACTTACCGTTGAGTTGGCAAGCTTTAAACCTTTCGATGGATGTTTCCTCACCACTCAAGTCGAGCGCCAAAAAGGGCAACCTTTATTTGGCCAGTCAACTCAAAAGGTCAGAAAATTGGGAACCACCGGAAAGCGAGTTTGTTTGGGCGAACCCCACAAAACGGCCGATGGCTGTGAATTCTTAAAGCCTACGTAAATGATGTCCAGCAAGAGTCGCCAATTGGAATTCTGGGACTACAGTGACTTCAGTGAAGGCCTAGGGAAGCTGTTGGGACTCGCTATGACCGTCTTGGTAAACTGACATACATATATATATACACATAATATAGTTGTATAGCCATTGTAGTCGTGTAGCCGCATTGCTGCCAGGGGTTCGACGGCAGTGGTCACACGTAAATGGAGACCTCAGTGTGTGGTGTGTCGGTGATCTTACTGACAAAGGTTGCTAGGGGTCTTTTTGGTCAACTTTTCGGAGCATCTTACATCGTTGCCCTTGACCAAAATGAAGAATGGGTGTAGGGTTGACTGTTGACCAGTTTTTGGTGATTCCTGCAAATCACCGCCCCCAGCTGGATGCGTCGTGGAGAGCTCTATGGGCGATCGGGACTCTTGCTGGACAACACTAACAAGAGGGGCGTTTGAAATCCCGGCACTACCAGCTGCGAGCTCACCCACAATTACTCACTTGTGGGCAGTCCTGAATTATAGTTCCAAATTAGTGCAAATCCCTCCCAAAGGAATCTCGTTTGAAGCTGGCATCCAATCGTGAAGCTTCAAACAGAGCAGCGTGGTGAGTCCATTGCCAAGGGCGGCACATCAGGGGAGCAGCATCTCCTTCCTCTTCGTGCGCAACCTCGCTTTGAAGGTGTGTGGTTGATGCAAGTCTTGCAAGTTTCAGGGAATTCTTGCGGAAAGACGGGTCTCTCTCAAAACGCAAAGTCTCAACATCAACAGAAATGGGCCTTGTAAAATGAGCTGGTTCTTTGTGGTTTTCCTTACAACCCTCCAGAAGGGTACACTCAAGAACGCACAACCCTGCAATGTTTGACCCAAATCAACCTCTGGTTGCAAACAGGGGGGGTTGTAAGTACGTGCTGTTGGTTAGGGTTCCGACTATATGTCCTTCTGAAGCGTGTTTTCTCTTCTTCAGCTCGTGGCCCGATTCAAAGTCAGCCGGAGTGCTGTTGAAAGGGGACTTGTGGGGACTCCTGTTCACTTCTAGGTGAGCTTTCTTGATTTGTTGGTCCTGTTGACTTTAAGTCGTTGTTTCCTGCGTTTGGCTTGTCCAGGCACCGACGGTGCTTGCTGTTGAAGCATGAGTGGACGGCCCTACATCAGCACATCGGTTGTAGTGCAGGTTCCTTTTGTAGGAGCCCTTTTGGGCTTGGTCACAACTCGCGAAAGGGTTTCTCATGTTCGCTTGTCAACGCACTTTCGAGGTTCAATGAAGCCCTTAATTTAAATCTTGAGCACACCACTACTGCTTGGTTGTTGAAATAGCCCAACCCTAATTCAACCCTAGCCTGCTACTGCAGCCCCTTACTCTACCCCAGTATATTTTTCTCAACCCCTGCCCCTTACTCCGCAAAGTGCACGGTTCCCTCTACCTCACCTTTTGGGCCCTCACCTTTTGGGCCAGTTTCCTTTCAGCAGAGTGATGCTTCAAGGTAACCAACCATTCAACTAAGCAAGCAAGCAAGCAAGCAAGCAACCCACCCGCCCGCCCGCCCACCCACCCACCCACCCACCCACCCACCAACCTTGCAACCATTCAACCATTCCATCATTCAACCATTTAACCATTTAACCCTTCAACCATTCAACAATGCAACCAGGCAACCCACACGAACCATGCCACCAACCCGCTAACCCACCCCAACCCAATGCAAAGAACTCGGAGAAGTGCCAGGCCTTGGGGGCCAACATCCACTCCACCGCGGTGATCACCGCCCGCTGCGTTGCCTATGACTTGATCAGCGTGGACGCGCTTGCTACGGTGCACGGGCCGAGGCGGGAGCCTGAAACCAACTGGCTGATGAAACATCTTTTTTTGGGCCCAAGGGGCCAAGCGGCCTGAGCAATTAGATCGTTTGTTGTGGGGGACTTAGATACCAAATGAAGTCATGGTCATGGGATATGCATGTGCTGAATTGTTGAGCCCCTTATGTTAGATTAATTCCGTGTGGTGGTGGTTCCTTTCAAGAGCGAACCCATCACGCTACTCCACCAAGTTTACTAATCCGGCAGCAACGGTGAACGTTACACACTTGTTCAGTCGCACCCTTTAGACTCTTTCAGACTTTGTCAGCTCACAATGCCCAACCGCAGCTGGGGCAGGCCGGGGTGTGCTTTGGAGTCTTGTTGTGTGGGGGCCCAATCCTGGAATGTTTGTGCCAGCCGCATGGTCAGCCATGTCTCACCAAACCAAGTTGATTGGTTGTACCAGCGTCCATGGGCAACTGGGCCATTTATGACCAGGGAACTGCCTTTTGAGAAGGTACTGAAGGGAAGATGAGATAGATGGCATCGCATCGACCATTTACTGTAAAGGAATTCCCAGTCTGCCACACACGCACACAAACAGAGATTTCTGGGGGATCGCAACGCGGGATTTCTTCACTGGTCGATTTTGGCTGGGGAATCACGCTATAAAGGGGATCCGCATCAATTTCCCATTAGTTTCCGCTTTGAATAAATCTGGACGACCAGGCTACTCTGGGGACTCTGGAAATTATATACCCTACTAAAGGGATTGAATCCGAAGTGCACACCAGAGAGTTTCGTGATTGCAAATGGCCCCACAAGCCAGGGCGAACGACGTTAGATGAGAACACTCCCAATGACGCATGGTTGCTCGAAAGGAGTGCAGCTGATTGCGCCCCCAAGTGAGTTTCGGGGGATTTTCTGTTGAATGTTTGGTTGACTCGTTCCTTCTCGCAGCTGAGAATCTGTGGTATCAATTAGCAGGCATGGCATGATTTGGTTGTGTTGTTCTTGTCGCTGGCTTGTTTTGCATCCTGTTATCTTTTAGCAGATAGCGCCGGAGCCAAGAGCCTCAGGCACCTGACGGCGGTAAACTATGGGGAGCGTCGCATGGTGCTTCGACCCGTGCCTCGGAGTCTTCTTTGTGGCAGGGCGACGTGGGGGAGGACTATGCAATGCACCAACCCCCCGCCCACAAACATGCAAGAAAAAATGTCATTTGATGCGAAATGTTTGCTGCGCGCGCATGTAGGTGGGCCGTCCTTGTGTGAAAGGGAGTGTGTGTTTAAGCCTAAGCTACAATCTCGCCCCTGATTTCCTTGAATTGATTTTTCTATGAACACCATTGTCAACAGTTTGGACTTTTGTTAGCCAACTATAGTTGGGGAGGTATTGGATTCTGCATGCGGTGGGTGCATGCTAAAAGAGACATGATCCCTTTTTTGTAGCCACCATGAAAGGCAATACAGCATGTCACAAGAGTTCCAAGGATACGGTCCCCGGCCCTATTTGTTGACCACCTGCCATGTCTTGTAATTTATTGGTTGCTTTGGGTTCACTATGTGGTTTTCCTGGGCTCACAGTGTATATCATGTCATGTCCTGAGGCGCGAGGATACACAGAATTACACAGATTCTGAATTGCATGTGACGTCACAAGCACACGAAGGCAGATCTGAGTTGATCTGAATCTGAGTCCAGATAGGTTGTGGCTGGTTGTTGGCCAGCCCTGGTTGGACCATTGGAATTCGCCCTTTGTGCGTTCCATTCAAAGAGAGTTCCTGTTTTTGCTTAACACGCAAATGAAACGTGCGTTGGGTTGGTGAACACGCTGTTCTCTCCACAGGGCCGATCAATTGGTGTTGCCATATGATACCACAGTGGACACTTGGGTGGCAGCGGGTCGGAGTGATGGAAGAATGTTTCTTTGCGGTGCCACTAGCAGACTGAATTAATCAATACTGTAGACGCAGTGGTTGGTGGTGAGCCACCGTATTGTTTGGGTCTTTTCTTTAGATAATTAATTGTCTTGCGAATTTGGGTTAACAGCGGTTGACAAAATGGAAGGGGCCAAAACGGGGTCTTATGCTTTTTGACTACAGCCCACATTTGAAGATCGCGCTCACGCATGTAGCTTCCAGGCTAATGCTCAAGGAGCACATTTCCCCGCCCCCTTTGTATGCGGCAAGCAGTTTTGCCTGACCACCTCCCTCAGCATGATACTGTAGTAGCGGGAAACGGAGTTCCGGCCGGTTTTGTGTGAGACCAACGTAAAGTGACATACAGCAGTCATGTGGAATCTCGCGTTGGCGTCTCGGAAAGGACCCATTATGTTACTAACCTCCTGCGTTGCCTGCTGGTTGAACTGGTGAGTCAACGGACTCATTCAATGGAACTCAAACTATGTCGAATCGTTTGCCGTGCATTTGTCAAACGTTCCTTGTTGGGCCCGATATCGTGCCTCAAAAAAGGGCAATCTTGCTGACCCCAGGAAGTGTAGGCTTCCTGGGTGCTAAATTCCCCAGTTCAACACTCTCCGCAAGGCAGCCAGAATGGAAGATTGGATTGAACATGCCAAAACACCAGGCCGGGTACTAGTAGCTGAAAAGCTCGTATTGTTATCACGTCGCTCTTTTCACTTTGTGCACATGAAGCCTTTTGTTGATCAAGAGAAAAAGAGCCCCACTGCGTCTTCGCGGGTTCGAGGGTTATGAGCCCAACGCCATGAGTGAAGGCTCGATGCAGACGCCTTCCGACAAGGACCTCCAGCTGGCTCTCGTGGCTCCCCAGGAGGAGAAGGCGGAGCACCCTGAAGGTGCACCTCAGGCCTTGGGGCCGCAGATGAATCCCTTCTGGTCGCAGCGGGCATGTGATGAAGCCATGCTGAAGGCCATGAGGCCGAGCACGCTCCCGGAGGACCAGGGTGGAGATACCCAGGTGGCCGTGCAGGCCAGCCCGCCCAGGGAGATCACTGGCGCGGAGCTGGTGAAGGGGGTGGTGGAGGAAAATGCCAGGCTTTGGCACTACATCAACCAGATGCAGAAGACCAAGGATCGGGACTACCAGTCCATGCAGGCCTCCTTCAAGGAGAAGTTGGTCGGGGCCGCAATGAGTGGCCCGGATGCTGCTGGACCCGGTGCTTGGTGGGCTGAGGCCGCCGGTGGAGGTTGGCCGCAGTGGGCATGGTCTGGGGCACAGAGCTCTTCAGCCTTGCCGGCTTGGGGTGGAGATGGCCTTAGAATTGGGTCGACTGCCAAAAAGGCACTTCTGGACCTTCTAGGTGGAGTTCGTGGATGGCCTCCACAGGCCGCTGGCGATGACCCGCATGGAGCTGGTGATCAAGGACAGCCGGATGTACAGGCCTTTGGTTCCGCCCGCGCTCATCATCCTGGGCATCAACAAGGGCAAGGTTCAGGTGTTCCTCATGGTGCTGGTTCTAGCGGCAATGGAGCCGGTGGTGCTGGGCCGAACGGCAATGGAGCCGGTGGTGCTGGTCCTGGCGGCAACGGAGCCGCTGGCGGGGCTAGCGGGGGATATGACGGCGGTCCTGGCGGCAATGGAGCCGGTGGATTTCCGGGTGGTATGGGAGGTGGACCTCCTGGCTATCCCGGAGGTGGTGGTTTCCCGGGTGGTCATTTTCCTGGAGGAGGTCAGGGTGGTTCCGGTGGAGGGATTCCTGATCATCCCGGAGGTGGCGGTTTCCCGGGTGGTCATTTTCCTGGAGGAGGTGCTCCTGGTGGTGGGCCTGGAGGCCCACCTGGCGGTCCCCCAGATGGTCATGGAGGAGGGCTTCTTGGCGGTCTTCATGGAGGAGGCGGTCAACTTCCTGGATGGCTGAACGGGGTGATGGCAGGTCAGGAGGCGGTGAGAACGGTGGAGCTGCCGGAGTTGCAGGACCTCGCAACAGCCGAGCAGGACATGGGGCCTTTGCTGGCGGGAGATTGGATGATGATGATCTCGCCCTTCATGTCCGACCTCTCGTCATCTTCGTCTGCGTGGTGGCAGGAGGTGCTTCGGGTGGCGAATGAATGCTACCAGCGGTGGCTCAATGCGGATCCTCTAGAACGTCTTCGGCTTCTTCCGGAGGCGCCCTTAGCGTTTTCGAGGGCACCTTGGCTACGCATTGAGCAGCGGGGCCAAGTCGCCTTGCTGAAGGCGGTGCCTGAATCTCTACGAGGTGAACTGATTGCCCAGCGGAGGGCGGACAGCATCTCCATCATCTTCAAGGTCTTGAAGACCTACCAGCCTGGAAGCCTGGCCGAGAGGAGTTCCCTGCTTAAGCAGCTGGTTGACCAGCGCATCCCCTCGGGCATCGGCGAATGGCTGTCTTCTTTGAGGACGTGGCGAAGGTGGCTAGTGCGGGTGACGGAACTACGCATTCAGCCTCCTGATCCAGTTCTTCTTTTGGCCACTCTGGACAAGTTCGCGGTGGTCCTGGGAAAGATTTCTGCCCAGGTGTCGTTCAGGCTGCAGATAGCTCGGGCAGCACTACGGGTGGACGTGGCACCATCGCCACATGGAATCCTGCAGTTTGCGGACACGCTGCAGGCGGAAGGAGAGACGGTCTACCACGGAGGTGGGGCGTCGATCAAGGAGGCTGTGAAGGCCAAGACCATGGAGGTCAAGGACACGCCCAAGGCCTACGACCGGGACTACAAACCTCGGGAGCCCGACAGGGAGAAGGGCAAAGGCAAGGGCAAGGGGAAGAGCACTGCGGCCTGCAGGTACTTCCTCTCGGAATCAGGTTGCAAGAAAGGGCAGGCGTGCGGCTTTGCTCATGAATGGGGGGAAGAAGGCAAGATTGGACGATGCTGGCGCTGTGGAAGCAGTCAGCACATGAAGCCGGACTGCCCAGTGAGGGAGGTCACGAACCCCAAGGTGAAGAAGGAGAATTCTCCGGTGAAGGAGAAGGACAAGTCCGAGTTTGAGGAGGTGGCAGTGGAAGGGACCAAGGTCACTATTTTGTCGCCCTCGCCTTCGGCGGCTCCACCTACGGAACAGGTGAATGGAGAGCTGGTGAAGGTCCTTCGGTCGGCTCGCTCCATGGAGGAGTTTCAGGATGCGGTGCCCATCCAAGTGGAGTTGGCGGCGGGTGAGGTGACCTTGAGGCAGGACCCCGCCACGGGCACGTTGCTGACGGACTACCCGGTCCAGACGATCATTCCCCTCGGGAGGATTGCGCGCCTGGGCTACAAGATCTTGTGGCAGCACGAGGAGTTCGAGCTAAGAGACCCTCGGGGCGTGGAGATCCCGGTGGAGCTTGAGCTGGGCTGTCCCACAGTGGCGCAGGAGGTGGCAACGGAGCTCATCGAGCGCCTGGAGAAGGAGGGAACGGAAATGCAGAGGCGCCTCAAAGCCCTGAGGGCGGGGGAGCCGGGGGAGGTCAACTCCAAGGTTTGGAGGTGGATGGTCGACATCAAGGAGTTGTGGCCGGACCTCTCGGATGAGATGATTGTGAGGATTGTGCCTTCCGGCCAATGGGAAGGTGCGGCTCTGCCCTGGAATAGGAGGCAGAGGAAGAAGTTTTTGTCGAGCCCCTCCGTCATCGTGCACTTGTTCTCTGGGCCGGATCAGAGCTGGTGGAGGAAGATGATGGAGACCTCATCCCGGGTCATGCTGTGCGTGGATCGGGAGGTGAGCAGCGGCCAGGACTTGTTGCTGGACCAGGTCGCAGGATTCTTGGCGGAGGTATGCGAAGGAGGTGCAGTTGATGCCCTGCTTGGTGGACCCCCTTGCCGTACAGTGTCGAAGCTTCGGCATCAACGACCCGGTCCACCGGTTCTGAGAGCGCGGCACGGGCCAGAGAGGTTTGCGCTGGACTGCCTCAGTGAGGCGGATCGAGAGCTGGCCCTCAATGATGCGACGCTGTGGTTTAGGCAGCTGTGGTTGTTCTCCCTGGCTCAGGGAGCGAGGAAGGAGAAGGTGCGCTTCCTGAAGGAACACCCTCGAGATCCTCAGGAGTACAAGGCGAAGTCCGACAGCACCGACTACCCGAGCTTCTTCGCCTGGCCTGAATGGGCCTCCTTCAAGAAGAAGTTCGACATCAAGGAGGTGAAGCTAGACTTGGGTGGCTTAGGCCACGAACGCCGCAAGCCCACTACCTTGGGCACGAACATCAAAGCCTTGAACCTTCTGGATGGCCTTTCGGCGGCGAATGTGGAGGGGAAGAACGTGATGAACATCCCCCTGGAGCAGAAGGTCAAGGAGACCAGGTCTTGGGCCGCATGGCCTGAGCCCTTCAAGCTGAAGATCGTGGAGGGTCTTCGTCTGGAGTTGGAGCACCCGGTGGTGTCGAAGATGTCGAGCGATGATTGGGCCCGGCATCGGGCGCTGGACCACATGCCATTCAACAGAGAGTGCCCGGAGTGTCAGAAGGGTGCTGGTCGTTCACGGCCCCACAGGCGCATCCCTGCACCTGACACGTTTACGCTTTCCCTGGATTTGTGCGGGCCATTCCGCCCTGGGAAGGATATGGAGGAGGCAAGGAGCCGCTACATGATGGTGGGAGTCTTCACGATCCCCGTCGCCAGGAAAAGCAGAGAGCTGGTTCCTTTGGTGCCCGGGTTGGGGGAGATCCTTGCTAAGGAGAAGGTTGCCGTGGAGGAAGGCGATCTTGAAGGTCCTCTTCTACCGGAGGTGGAGGAGGGGGGAGATGATCTTCCTGGGCACGTTGAGGGTGATCCAGGAGACATGGAGAAATGGGAGGAGATGGTAGAGCCGGAAGAGGTGGAAGTGCGGAACTACACCCTCGTGGAGGTTCTTTCGTCAAGAAATGGAGAGGCCATCACACTGGCCATGGCTCGCATGGTGGCGCGCCTCAACTACTTGAATTTGGAGGTGCGGCGGATCCATTCGGACCGAGCCGGGGAACTGGCCAGCAAGGCCAACAAGCGATGGTGCGCCCACAGAGGCATTCTCCGCACCTATACATCGGGCGGGGACTGGAAGTCCAATGGGCGTGCGGAAAGTGAAGTGGGAATGGTTCGCAGGGGTGTCACGGTCCTGTTGAAGGCCCTGAAGCTCGATGAGGACCATTGGCCTATGCTGGCGCGCCAGGTCGGAGAACGGCGGGGCCGTCAGCAGCTGCGGTCACTGGGCTACATCACGCCGGAGCTACTCCCCTACAACATGGAGGTGATGGTCAAGACTAAGTCATGGGATGACTTTCAAGGGCATTGGAGAGCCCGGAAGAAACGTGCTTGGCTGAGAGGTCCGGATGTGTCGATGAGCCTGACCTCTGGTGGCCACATCGCGGAGACCGAGGACAAGAAGTACCTCCACACCGACGATCTGGTGCCATGCAAGGAGCATGGGGAGGAGGAAGCGGTTCCGGAGTTGCTGGAACTGGTGGAGCGAGATCCAGGAGCTGGCCCACTTCGAGGCCTAGGAGATCCACCGAGGAGGATCCGAGGCAAGAGTGCGGTCAAGTCACTGGGCGTGCAAGCGCTACAACGGCGGCTTCATCAAGGAGATGCCCTGGCGAATGAGGAGTTTAAGATCCTCGAGCAGGACACGGAGATGGGGGAGTCGGTAGTGGGATTGATCCGTGAGCTGGATGCTGAGAACGCGGAGATCAGGGTGACTTTGGAGGACGCCTACTTGAAGGCGGTCAAGGAGCAGGAGGAGCAGGTCATGCAGGCCGCTGAGGAGGTGTTCTTGCAGACCAGGATGATCTCCCGAAGAGGAACCTTAGTGACTGGCTTCCGTCGATGAAGGGGGAGCTGGAGAACTTCACCTCCAACCAGGCCATTCAGAGGGTCACCAAGGCTGAGGCCGACGCCATGATGGTTGAGGCAAAAGCAGCTGGAAAGGTGGTGGAGATGATCCCTGCCATGGGAGTCTTTAGCCGGAAGGCGGGAGCAGGAGCGGAAGTCACGCATCGTGTGCTGCGGGAACTACATGGCTGACCGGAGCGCTGACGAGCTCTACGCCTCAGGGGCGGACTCTACGCAAGTGAGGGCCATCTTGAGGAAATCGGCCCTGGAGTCCTGGGACATCCTTTCCCTGGATATTCGCTCGGCCTTCCTGTTGGCACCCACTTCGCAGGACGAGTTGATCATCGTTCAGCCACCTCGCATCCTTTACGATGCGGGCCTGATCGACCACGACGAGGTTTGGGTGGTCACGGGGGCGATGTACGGCCTCACAACGGCGCCAAGGGATTGGGCATCCCAGGGACAACCAGCTGAGGCATCTTCGCTGGACGCAGGTGATCTCGGGGGAGGAGAGGAAGCTCGGCCTGGTTCCTTTGGCAGACCCGAACCTCTGGGTCGTGAAGGAGTGGAAAGCAGACGGGAAGGGCGGTGTACTCTTTGCGGGACCCCCTCTGGGCTACCTGGCGGTTTATGTGGATGATCTGCTGGTGGTGGCGGAGAGGAGCACCGCGGAGAAGCTTGCTCAGGTCTTGGATGCGACCTGGCCGGCTAGCCCGCCGGAGTATGTGGAGGCCGGAGGCCCCGCTATGAAGTTCCTGGGCATGGAGATCCAGAAGTCAGAGAAGGGGGACATCGAGGTCCACCAGCACTGCTACGCGCAGGAGTTGTTGCAGAGGAATGGGGTGGTGGCGCGAGCTACGCACATCAAGGTCCCGGAGGAAAAGGAGGACCCTGCCCCAGCTTTGCGGACGGTGCGGGAGGCCCAACGGCTCACTGGAGAGCTGTTGTGGCTCTCAGGGAAGACCAGACCGGATCTTGCAGCGGCGGTTCAGAGGATGTCGTCGAGGGCGACGAGGAACCCGGAGTGGGTACTGGAGCTCGGAGCCAACGTTCTCGCCTACCTGAGCACGTCGTGGGAGAAGAAGCTGGTCTACACCAAGGAGGTGCCAGTGGATGCAGACCCGACTATGTTTCGGCGGACACCCCGGGAGGCTGGCACTTTGGAGGTGCTGGTGGATGCTTCGTTTGGGGTGGAGGAGCAGCACAGCGTCACGGGCATCATACTGCTCTTTGCGGGCTGCCCAGTGCAGTGGGAGTCGAAGAAGCAGTCTCTGGTTGCTCTATCTACGGCGGAGGCGGAGCTGACGGCGATTATGGAAGGGGCGCAAGCGGGTCGCTCAGTGAGGGCGCTGCTGGAGCTCTTCGAGGTCCCGATCAGCATGGAGATCTACAATGACAACCGCGCGGCGCTGATCTTGGCCGGAGGCCAGGGAGGAGGTTGGCGCACCCGTCATTTGCGCATCAGAGCAAACTGCTTGGCGGAGGCCATTAGGGAGGGCGAGTTCAGCCTCACACACCGGGTGGGTACGAGATTGTGGGCAGCCGGTGGCGGCTTTGGAACGGTTCTGTGAGGGAGTGGGCTTGAAGTCTGTCCCCAAGGTCGTGGAGCATGAGGACGTGGAGGAGCAGAAGGAGGCCATGGTCAAATGCCTCTTGGCGGTTGTTGCCGGTGGCCTGCTGATGGCGAGTGGTGGTCTTTCTCCACAAGTCAGGCAGATGAAGGCTGTGGGCCAACTGGTGTTGATTGGAGGTGTGGCGGCGCTGGCCCAGAAGGTCAATGAGATCGGCCTGGACAAGGCCAGACTGCTGCTGGCAGGCGATGAGCCGCATCAAGAAGGGCATCGTGGAGGTGCTCTGGAAGAGACGAAGGCCGTCAAGGTCAGGGCATTGGCGCCGAAGGAAAATGCGTGACCCGATCGCGGATGGAGAGGTTTGGCGTTCAGGGCGCTTGGTTTTGGAAGAGCGCTTGGACGTCGAGGACGAGGAGCAGAGTCCTACGGTCTGGGAGGGGGACCAGAGTTTCCTGGCCACGTGTGATGAGGTCAGGGATGTAGGGGCTACTTCGGAATCGGGCTCTATGGCATCTTCGACGTGCAGGAGCTCTATGGTGGCTTCGTGGACCCTCTCGGAAAGTGATGAAGGTGGACTGGAGGAGTGGGATCAGGGTGTAACGCCCACGCAGACCTCGTCGGTGAGATTGAGGCGGAACGCTATGAGATCCTGGCCGACTACGCCTACTACGAGTGGAGGGATGGGCCTTGGAGGTTTGATCCTCTGCACGCAGTTGGTGCAGACAGAAGCCCAGGATGGACGTCGAGAAGGTGAAGGCGGCTATGAGCTCGTGATCTTCGTGGTGGTGGTGTCCTTCATTGCCATCATGTGCTACAGGATCGTGGAATCGACCGTGCGGGCGATCTTGGAGCAGAGGAATCGGCTGCCGGAACCTGCAGGCCCGGAAGTGCGAGAAGTGCAGACTGAGGCCGTGGAGACGGAGGAGGACATGAAACGGAGGCTTCGGGAAGAGGTCAACCGGACCTTCCGGCTTGAGCGAGTCAGGAGGTTGCAGGAGGAGAGAGAAGAGGAGGAGCGTTTGGAGCGCCGGCTGGAACAGCAACAGCGCGAGTTGAGCGTGCGAGAAAGC
Source organism: Effrenium voratum (assembly GCA_963377175.1). NCBI lineage: Eukaryota > Dinophyceae > Suessiales > Symbiodiniaceae > Effrenium > Effrenium voratum. The sequence continues at coordinate 577,349 of CAUJNA010003441.1, forward strand.
TCTGGAGCTGAGGAGGAGGTGATGACGTTTGAGCGTCGCTCGCCTAGCACGGCCACGGAATCGGCGTCATCATCTGCTGATGGCCTTCGCAGGCGAGGTCAACACCCACTGCAGCGGGAGCTGAGGCAGCTACGTGAAGAAGCTGAACGAGGTGGTGAACCGGAACCGGAGGCACGGCGGGGGGCTATGGTGGAGCTCTACCACGTCACGTCCTTCGGGGAGCGCTATCACTGGACTCGGGATTGCTGGGGATTGCGAGGTGCGGTTGCGCGAGGCATCCGGGCCATGCTCCCTTGCCCGAACTGCTGGCTGGGAGCGCATCAGCAAAGGGGAAGGAATGGGACCGCGTGGAGGGGCTCTGATGGCTATCTCCACTCGGCGAACAACTGCATCCCCATGGACGAGCACTCGACCACGATCCGAGGGCTTCCACTACGCCCTTGCCGCTTTTGCATGAACGGCATCACCTCGGATCCGTCGATGAGATGAGTGAACAAAGGCTTGGGCTGTGGCCGAGGATTTTCCATTTTGGAGATGGCCCCTGGGAGCGACAAAATCCCAGGCGAGCCTGTGAGGGGAGCACGTCGCTCTTTTCACTTTGTGCACATGAAGCCTTTTGTTGATCAAGAGAAAAAGAGCCCCACTGCGTCTTCGCGGGTTCGAGGTTATAACTTTGTCTATGAATCCGGAAGAAAACAAAGGTGTTCGAATTTCTTGTCATGCTGCTTATTTGCAGGTTATTGGTTCTGTGGCACCTTTCCCTTGTTGGATTCCCTCGAATCAGCCCAAAGGGTTCTGCAGCTTCCAAGTCTTTTCAGTTGGCGAGGATAGCGCCCAGTCTGGGCAAGGTGAAGCATGCTTGTAAAGTTGGGTTTTCAGGCCATTTCTGATCCAAGGAGTCCCCTATAAATCTGGGCAAATCAAAACGGCTTTACTCAGGGGTGTGCGACGTCACCCATGATGAGTTTCTTTCACAGGGATCATGCTTTTGCAAATGGACAGGGATGGGAATCCCACTTTAAATTCACAAGACTTGCTGCCCACCGTGAGGTGAAGGTGGGTGCTGGCGCATACGTGGGCGCCAACTGCACTTTGGAGCCAGGCTGTGAGGCGGGCAGGTGTCTTAAAGTGACGCTTGTTGTTGAGGGGACCCCATTTTCCTTTTGGGGGTGTGTGTAAAGCGAAACCAAAAGGAGGCCACTTGGGCGCTTTTTTAGGGGGGGGGAGGGTTAAAGGGGAGCTAGCAGGAAACCGCTCTGTTTTGGAGGTTCCGCTATTTTGACACAAGAACCTGGCAAGTTCGATGCTCGTGAGTGGGAGTGTTCATTGCCATGGTGTCAGGGCAGGAGTGCCAAAATAGGAGACCCGTTTTAGTAGCTTTTTGTCTATGTTCAGCGGTTGCTCCCCTGAAAGCCCCTTGTTCTGTGCAGTCGGATGGATGTCTCAGATGCATCCAACAACTCTGTTTGTTCGCTTTAAATTTCGAGGATGTCACTTCAATGAAACCAATAATAGTTGCACCTTTGCATTTTTTCGTAGGACCCTCTCAGCTTCCCTGTTACCCAACTGAGGTCCTAATTTCTTGTGAAGGCAGCTTCCGGATGTTAAACGGGTGCTGTACTGTTTATGTTGTTTAACCGCAAAACAAAGTATCCCATTGGACTCGATTGATTGTTCCACCGCAAGCAAGCAAGCAAGCAAGCAAGCAAGCAAGCAAGCAAGCAAGCAAGCAAGCAAGCAAGCAAGCAAGCAAGCAAGCAAGCAAGCAAGCAAGCACCCTAACCCCACACTAAACACTCTTTCTCACCTTAAGCCCACCTAATAGACCCGGAAATAAGTCAAAACATTCATGGCTGTTTCTCAACAATCCTCAGGAAGTGTGAAGGCTTCTAGTGGTTGCAGGGGTTTGAAATTCAATAGCTCTTTCCAGGGCCGCTCGGCAGGTCGCTCCTGCGGGGTACGTGGAGCCCCTGTCCACGGTGAGCAGCCGTATGTTGGTGGACAGCCGGGTCTCAGGTGTGCCAGCGAAGGCGTGGAGGGTCTGTTTGACAACGGGGAACACCCCAAACTGGGTCGAGGTTTGAGACCATCTTACATGTTTGCCCTTGACTCATTTGATGGACCAAGAAGCCTTGTAAATCCTAGGTCTAGGGTTGAACATTGACCAAATGAAAACGCGATGGCCCTTCAGGTTTCCTTTGAACAACCCCCCAAAAAAAGCCCTTAACCAATGACCAACAGACTTAGGACATTATGTTTGGCGATTTTGATCCATCACGTATTTGGCTGGTCTAAGGTGAGTTTCCTTTGGGTGAGTTATGCTTCAAGGGGAATGATAGGGAACCCCCAGAAGGGTCGTGCCGTTGTTCTAGGGTCACCTATCCAAGCGGTTCATGGTTGAGCCCTTTAAAGTAGGTGGTTCCATGTGGGAAGGTCGCCCTTGTACCATTCTGCAAATGCAACCCTGGCAAACGTTCTGATTGCACCATATCGGACCCTTTGGCCCTTTGGAAGACTGCTTTACAATGAATGATAAAGGGTCCAAAAGCTTTGCCCATGTATGAACATAGTAATACATATATATATATATCACGTTTGATTTCCCCGATTGGGTTGATTACTGCAGTTATACACGTGTACTTTCAACTTTCAATCGTTCAAGCTGTTCTTTGAGTTTTCTGTGAGTGCTGTGGGTTGTGTAACCAGTAGACTTCACACACCCTCCATCCCCCTCCACTTCCAAGCGCTCCCAAGTGGTGACCAGCTCGACGTCCAGCTGTTCAAGCATTGGAGTGTTTTGTTATTTTTTTGTGGTTGCCTTTTACAGCGGTTGCTGGGAGGAAGCCAAAGTCAAAAAGTTTGAACCCCGTTTTTGGTGGGAAGTTCCTAGCCGTTTGCGAAAACAAACCATGCTCTCTGAGTGGAATGGAATCACAACCTCCCCCGTCGGGCAAGATCTGAGGTAAGTAACGCCCTGAAACGTCAACCGGGCGCTGAAGGAGCTCTGAAAAAGGACCGGCTGATATATATCATATATATGTATATGCATATGTATATAGAACCACACCAAGCACATTTTACAACAAACCGATCTAGGCCAAAAACGCTGGCCTGGGGGGGGAGTCGAAATCCGAGTTTTCAGCCAGGTGGTGGGTCCCTTGGACTCCAGCCGTTTGGTGAAGCCGGAGGAGGTGCGCAGCTTCCGGCGCTGGGCGGCGGCGCTGGCGACGGGGTACTGGCCACTCAGCTCGGAAGCCAGGGGATTCTAGATGTTTTGGGACCCTACCAGGTTTTGTTTGTAACTGTAAGTTCTTCTTTTGCAAAGCAAACACCATGTGTGCAGGTTCGATTGGAGATTGCCGTGTTTGTGTTTTGTTTGGCTTGTGCTGTTTGACGTCCCCTTGCGTTTGGAATTTGGACGTGCTTCTGAGTTGCCGTTTGTTGCAAATTGGTGGGGGGGGGTCCTAAAGTTGCACCCCCAACAAGAGAAGAATGGGAATCCTTCACTTTGGGAGAACCACACCCCAAACTAATCCACCAGAATCGTGAATCCGGCGCTTTATACTGGTTCAGAGCCATTGCAAAGGGGAGGCATGGGACGGTTATGGCCCGTAACGTGCCGGAGCAGCTCTTAATAGTGACTATTCGTCACTAGTAGTCACCATTTGGCTGCAAAGGTTTCCCTTGGCTCTGAATCAGAACATGTCAGGAGCGAAGGAATCATGCAGATGCACTGATCCGAGGATCCTCCTCATCCCCAAGGCTGCGATGCCCTTGCTGGATTCTTGGATGCACTGGACGCACGTTTGAGGTCAGCGAACACCACGGAGGAAAATGGGGAGACATTCCTACACATGCGAGGCGAGGGACGCCTTTTCACCCTTACCCCATTTGGGTGGCTTCCTTTGGTGTTTGCTGTGCTTTGGTTAGGGCTCGGGTTTCTTGCGCACATTGCAACATTGGTTGCGTGTTTCGTTGTATTGGCGGTTTTTACTTGGTGTAGGTTGAACCCTGCCACCACTCACCAAGAGTAAATAGTGGACTCAAGCAACTAAAATCCCAACTGGTGCTGACTGCTGCAGAGTTTTTGGTGTACGGCGTCCGGAGTTTCTCAGGGTCCATATTAGTTTGTGGAAGCGTACTGAGCTGTGTTGTTTCCAATTGCCAATGTTGCCCATGCGCTGTCTAATGGATTTGGCCACTGCAGCTTGAGTCACGGCGCCCTGAGGCCGCAGTGGGCTTTCAATTGCTGCTCAGCTGCGTTCGGTTTGTGCCGCTTGCATGTTTTCAAGCCAATCATCCCCAACCCCCGCCAACAAGAAAACATGTCGTTGCTTAAGGGTATAGCCGCGTGCTTCAAGAAGAAATCAACGAGCCAAACTTCCAAGGTTGTTTAACAGGGAGGTGATCCTTTTGACTGGGGGCCCTCATGTTTTGAGAGCGTTCTCTGTGCCAAAAAGGGCCGTCCTTCAGCGTTGGGTGGAGGTTGACAACTGTTGGAAGGAGATATCTGGGGTGGGTGCCTAAAATGTTGCTTGTATTCTGGGCACAAATGACCCATGATGCTTAACCCCAAGAGAAGCCAAGGGGCGATGAACATGTGAGTGCTTTTTTCAAGGCCCCACCAGTATGTTGAGAATCAAAGGCGTGCAATGATGAAGGTTCCCATGTGGGCCGAGCAAGTAACTGATCATTGCACCGCAGGACTTGCTTCTGAAACCTCCTGGATTCCGAACAGCATTAGTAGATCATTTGAGTGGGAAGCAAAGTGTTTGGACTTTTGGCCAATCCACTCAGGAAATGAGGAAAGTCAGTCGCCAGTTGCAGGGAAATGTGTCTTTTTCGTTTGCGTTTGGTTTTGTACACGAATGCACACAACTATCGATTGGTGTCCGGCAAACCTATGAACTGGGCATACGCAATCTATGGTGTCCACTCTTGGAGAAGCTCGAAACCCCTCCATTCGGTTTCCTTTTGGATTCTCTGGTCGCTTAGAGACCATTCCACGAGGGATTCTATTTTGGTGTGTCGTAAAATAGGGGAGACCCCCCAAATGGCCCAACTGGTGGCTTCCCGTTGATTCCCCTTGAATTAAAACCACCTCAAAAAGGCGCCCTCAGCAAAAAGACACGCCCATTTGGACTATTCCAAGAGTTCTCTATTCGGGCTTCTAACCACTACGGCATTTGTCTTATTGCATGAGAGCACAGCCGGCCAGAACAAACCCCCAGTGCTACATTGACATGTGCCATCATGTTGAGTTTACCCGGGCGGCAGGTGTTTCATTCCATTATTCGTACATTTTCAGAAGCATTCCAACTTGGACTCTGGTGTATCCACAGCCGGGGTGCGGCAAGGAGTTTGTTCGGCTTTTGTTTGAACAGACAGATCCATTTTGTCAGCCCGCCAAATTCACCAGTCGATGTTTGGGTTAATGGTTCATCTTTAGATCTTAGGTTTCAGTACCAACATGGGTAATCCTAGAATTTGATGGCTCCATTTCCGCCCAGGAATTCCGGATCCTTTTTGGCCATCCCTCTTCAAATCCTCTGGACTGTTTAGCGATGTTTAGCGCAATGCTTTTCCAGAAATCCCAATGGCTGTCGCCCAGTTCACTGTACTTGACCACTCCAGCAACTGCTCCAAGTCCAATGTGTTCACCAGTTCCCCCGCTGTTCCTCTTTGCTCCCCAGCCACTCCAGTGTACTTCCAATGTGTTGGCAGTGCGCTTTGCCTACTGTTCATCCATTTGTTGTTCGGTTCCTTGAATCTGCGACCACGTGAGGCTTACCCCTCCCAGCTTGTCTCTTTACGCAGGATCACCTCAGAAACTAGGAATAAATCCAGGGACAGTCAGGGAACAACTAAGGGAGCAGTTCAGCAAAACGCTGGGCACCTTTGGAGGCCTTGTTTGAAAAGGCCCCCAACTGTTGTAATTGAGACTTGGGAACCCAATCCCAGTGGTTCAGTGACGTCCAGGGGGCGGGCTTGCCATTTTGAAGCATACCCATATGTCCCATCGTCCACTCTGCAGGATTGCCTCCTTTTACAAGAACAAGACGGAGGTGAAAAGTGAGATGCTGGCAGATGTTCATTCGGCACTCTGGCAGAGTCAGAGATATTCTTCTTTGGTCTCGCAGCATGCGCAGTCGATGTTCAGGGCTGCCTCTAGTTTGCTTGCAGGTCATTTCAAGCAGTATCCGCATTGATGTCTAAACAGGTTCTATGTAACAAATGGGTTCCAGCTTGCACCAAAGGACGACCTAAAGGCATGGCCAAGAAAGATGAAAGGCAGTGCCCCTTCAGGTGGATTTTGATGGTGGAGATTGCTACTTTGGAGTTTATTAGCTTGTTTCAGTGCGGAAGGTGCTCGATGACCCATTGTCCACTTCCCCCCCTCCATCCCCACCTACCCCACCTACCTCACCTATCCTCCTCCTCCTCCTGCTCCTCACCTTCCACCCACCTACACCACGACCCTGATTTTCCTTTTCAGGGCGAGACTGGCAAATCCCCACTCCCCCACAAGTCCATTTTGCTCCGGCTTCACTTCCCTTTGTTGTGCCGACTAGACAAATGAAATTCAGGAACCCCCCGCCCCGCCCCCTTCCCCAACCCTACCCCCACCCCCACTCCCCCTTAAGATAGGAAGATGCTGCTCCCTCGCCCGCAGCTGCGTAAACCGGGTCCGTTAGTTAGGACGCCTTGCCGCTGGTCTTCCTGGACAAGCTGAAGTGGATCCCGATCCTCGCCTTTGTTGCAGCTTGGCCCAACTTGGAACCCCAAACGGGTGGATTCCCTAGTTTTCCTGTTAGACCCGGCCCCATTATAGGTTCTCTCGACATGGCAGCCCCCGTATTCCCAATACATTGCATACGTAATACGTACGTACATACATACTTACGTGGATATTCATTCATTGTTTGTGGATGTGCTGTTTTGTAGTTGCTTTTCGCTCAGGGGTCAACCGTTTTGGGGCCCCCTATTGGGGTGTTTGCTATAGCAAGTGGCCGCCTTTGGAAAAGGAAGCCAAGTGGAAACAGCCCGTTTAAAGAAACCTCCGAAATCTTGGTTGGACAATTACAACTCCGTCAGAATGCAGGTTGTTCTTGGCAACTATGCGGGCAAACTAAACTTTATGTTGATAGATGTCCTCGTTATTTGGGAGCACCACTGGCCAGTCAACGGCACAGGTCGGCGTTTGTGACCTCCCCCATTATGAAGGGTCCTTTCACAAAAAGAAATGGGGTTGGTGAATTATTAGAACCTAAAAATCACTTGGACATGTTGAGCCCGGTTTTAGAAATGGACTCATTTGCTCGGCAGATCAAATCAGCATTTCGATCCTCAAGGAGAACACAATTGATGCACAGGAGCAGTTTAGTTTCTCATTTGCTTCGACAACCAGTTTGATTTGGTCTCAGATTTGGTCTCCAAGTGTGAAAGTCACACACGGGTTCAGTTTTTGTGAAGGTACCACCACTTGGGCTTGCTTTGAGAATTGTAAATTCATGCCGGAGGCTCATGCCCCTGGTTCTGAATCCATGCACTTTCCCAGAACAGATCACAACTGCTGAACAACTAACAAGCATTCTTCTCTTATGATATTTGCACCAAGACCACACGCTATTTATTTAGGCCCTCGTTGCACATCGGGGAACCCTACAATTTTCCGCGTTGCAGCATGGTTTCGTGGCTGGATGTGGTTAAGCGGCAATAGGGAATCCACCATACTCACTTGCTCCCATCTTTGAGGTGTCAACTCTGCACACAGTGATGCAGCTGCTGATGACGGCCGCCTTTTGCCGGCTGCTTCCGAAAGTGATGCTCGGCGTGGAGGGAGGGTAAAACGAGCGTAGGTTCTTTGCTGGAGAATCTCTGTTTTGGAAATATGTTTATTTTCTTCACCATGTTTGGTTGTTTTTTTGGTGGGGTTCTTTTAAAACCAACCATTGCACTCCTGTAGATGAGCATCGAACGCACATTTTCGGGTTTAACTTGCCGAAAGGGGTTGGTTTCCTGTTGATTGTCCTACTTAAGCCAACTAAAAGGGGGCCCCCCAAACAGGGGATGAGAGCCAACATGACACTCCAGATCATCCTCCAACACTGCTCTAATCTGCAGGATTGGTTTCCTGGTGATTGGTTTCCTGGTGGTTTGTTTCGAAACAACCAGGGGATTCTCCAAAAACTAGGGGGTCAATTCCCGCTATTTGGACCCTTAAAAGTGGCAGCTTGATTGGCAACGAAGAAGACTTTGATCCAATTCAGGACAAATCCAGTGACCGTTGCACGTGCTAACAGAGGCCCGCTTGCTCAATGAATTCCACACTTTGTTCAATGCATGTTTTGACTGGTGATTGTGCTACCACGCTAAAACTTAAAGCGTAGATCAGCCAACCAAACAGGGTTCAAGTGGTTCTTTCAGCTCACAGCTTCTGCGTTACGTAGCACAATTCCACCATGTTTCTTTGTGGAGTTTATGGACCTTGACTGTTTTGGGTTGCATATGTTCCATTTCCATTGTTCACTGCCTTGCTCCTGTCCGGGTGTGTGTGTGTGTGTGTGTGTGTGTTTTTTGTAAAAGGCGGGGGGGGGGCGTCTGTAGAACTTCAGGACGATGCTTGTTTCTGCACACCCCGCTTTCTCAGTTTCTAAGCTTTAAACTTTTCAGGGAGATCATTGTGGTAGTAGAAAACAAAGAAGACCGGTTTCTGATCAATCCACTCAGGAAGTGCGCCAGAACAAGGGGGTCAAACGCACCCCCCCTTTCTGGAGACTGGCAGCCAAGGAAGATGTTTGAGGCTTGCAACCGAGTCCTTGCCCTTTCGGTAGTCCAAGAGAAATGTAAACACTACCCCATGCTTATTGGCGTCCTTGAACAAAACCTGAAAGAGCGCCTTTTACCTGTGTAGTATCCAACCCGCAACCATTTCCCATGAATTTAAGTTTACATAACGCCATGTACATGCACACGTTTTTCCCACAAGGCCCGTCCCTCGCCCGGAGTCTCTTTCTCGGTTGCCTTGAGGCAGCCTCCTTTTCAGCGCTCTCTGGTGAGCATTCGTGCACAGATCGCTGGGCTGAAGATGTCGATGGTGCTGCAGGCGAGACGGGTGGTTGGCTGGCCAGTCAGTCGGAGCGCGTCATGTGTCAGAATTTGTGAAGTTATGAGTATGTGACAGTATGTGCCAAAATAGCAGAAGCGCAAATTTATACAATCAAAGTCAACAGATGAGCCACTGACAGAATTATTCATAGTCTACTGTTGGTGTAGGGAGGACATGGGGCGAGCAATCCAAGTTTCCCAAATCACAGGACGATCGAAACACATGCTTGTCCGATCTCAGGGCTACTGAGACGGGTGGGTCCAACCACGGATTGAAACGCATTGCGGAGAGTTGGATCTTAAGGCCACTTCTTCCAGTCATCGCTTCTACGTCCTATCTGTGCCCTTGAGTCAGCAGGCTTGATGTGAAGTGTACATGGGGGGGGGCTGTGTTGTGGGATCCTTCTCAAGCTGGTAGGTGGGTGGTTTATCCAGCATTTGATAGGGTTTCATCCATTTCAACTCGTGCAGGATTTCCGGTAAGAAGGCCAGAATTGATAATTTGTCTAAAGGAAACCACACAGGGGTAATAGCGCCCAGAATGATAGAAGAAGAGCACTGACATAGTGCAAGAGGCAAGATCCTCACCTGCATTTGAGAGTACTTCTGAGACACACGGAGCACTTTGCGCTAGGGAGCAATGACAACGGAACCCCATGGAACCCCTATACATGACCTTGATACTCCTCAAGCCTATTTCGCTCAACCCTCCCATGGCTAAGCTAAGGCACGGACTTTGCTCTCTTTTTGGGATCTCTTTGAAATGTTGTCACATGTCAGGTTCAAACACATGTCCTTTTTTGTTGGGGGGGGCAAAAAGCTGAGGTAGTCTTGAGATTTGCTCTTTGGAGCCCTCGACACTCAGCGATTTCCCGCCCCCGAATGAATGTTCAGGGATTCTGAGGGTTCCTGGTCCACATGCGTGGTCTCCCTTACTCAGTGGAACACACTCCCCCATTCAACATGGAACGCCAAGAGTGGTCCCGATTTCTCTTGCCATGGGTTTTGGGTTTCATGTCAACCTGCAGGAAATAACTTTGTATGACCAGTTCGGCGAGGCTCATCATTTCCAGTCATCTTTTTCAACAATCCTGGAAGTGGACAAGGGGCCTTTTCAAGAGGACATAGTCTTCCAAAGGTGCTGTCACACGTGTCCACTTCCATGGTTCTCAAAAGAAGGTTTGAACATCAACCAAACGCAGCGTGCCGCTTTGCGCGTGCAAATGCACTTCTGAGATGCGAAGGCCTCGGAGATGTTGGCCGACGCCTCCATCGTGCCGTGGTTCATCCGGATGTGCGGGGCATCCTTCGGACATGGCTGCGCCATGGGCTTGCAGGCCACGAAAGGGGATGGCATAGGACGGGCAAATCAGACCGAGCACCCCGGGAATCCCTAGGCTCGTTCCCGAAAACCCTTGGCGATTACTGAGAGCCAGAAAGTTCTGGATGACTTTGAATATCACCTTTTTGGGTCCTTGTTCAAAATGAGCTTGCCTTGGCAATGTTTAAAGAGGGGAAATATAGAAACTGCAGCAGGTTCTGACAGAACTTGAGCCTTTGTGGTGATAGGATTGCTAACCGGCATGGTCCTCGGGTGCGGGACACACCAGGGTTGGTTTCTTCAAATGTTCGACAACGGAAACCTTGGTCCCCTTTAAAGGAAATTTCAGAGGAGGTTGTTTGAACCACAGTGATCCAGACATTGTTGACACATGCGGTTTGCCCGACCTTAGTGCGCAGAGCAGGTTCCTCAGAAGGGCAGGGTGGTCCTAGCATACACCCCACTGTGTGCGGGTTCTCAGCGCACCAGGCCGGTAGGTTTCTTTTGGTACTCGCAAACAGGTGCCGGACAACCTTGGAACCCGCCAAACAACTCGATTGGCAAACCCAGAGCCCCGTAAAGCGAACAATTCACTTTCCATGGAAACCCTTGACACAGCTGGTAAAGGTGGTTTTCCATTTGTCCAAAATGCATCCTTGCAGAAACCCTGAAAAGCAAGTGGTGAGCATCAGGAAGTTGTCTTTGGTTTTGGCGATTGCTGAGAGCCTTCTTACAAGCGATGGACTTGGGACCTCTTTGCGACAACCAAGTCTGTTGGAAGAGCAGCGGTAAATATTGGGTTAGACCACCAGAGTTTGGACCACAAATTAAAAGTTGCATGCTCAATCATCCGACTATGTTGCTTTAGGATTCAACGATTTGTGTTTTTTTGGCAGACATGGCGTAACACGGTCTCGCGTAGGCGTTTTTGTCAGGGCGCGTTACATTTCGCTTGGGCCTGGCGGAAGCAAATGCAATTGATAAGGCCTTACACCAACAACCGATTTGCCGCATGAGGAGTTTGAAGAACAGCTGCCCGACCCTGGCTTCCTTCCCATTTCTGGCTTGGCGGTGATTTCCAGCTTTGGGCGTCCAGAAAAGGATTGCTTTCGGGCGGGTGCCCTCAGACATGGAAGTGCTCGGGGCCTCTTCCGGAAGGACAGTCTTCTAAACTTAGGTTTGTGCATGTCCCTTGTTGCTTTAGGAGGGCAAGCCTGTGGTGAACCACAGTGCTGCCTTAGGGCCGTTGGGTAGCCTCTAGATGTGGTTGAGGCCAGATTTGTTTCAAAGCCTGTGGAAGAGGCGTAGCATGGAGAAGGCATACAAGGTGCCCCGCCTGCAGGAGCTAGCTGGCCGCTTAGAGTGTGTCATGCTGTTTCGGAGTTGACTGTGTTGGTTGTGCTTTTGACCTGTCTTTTCTTGGCAAAATCTGGTAAATGAGTCTTAAGTCACGCTGAGAACTTCGTGCATGAAGGAAACGACCACCCAGGGAAGGCCGAGCGAGACCGTTTCGGCCGCTTCTGCAAACCTCATGAATGACGCATTTGTTACTTCTACCAAAAAGGGGGATTGACACCAGTCATCCTTTTTCAGGCCCTTTTTGAGATGCTCTTGGAGTGTTGGGCGTCCCAACCTGTTCAGAGACGTCGCGCGGCAGTGTGCCGCAGGTGACTTTGCCAGAGACTCTGGAGGTAGGCGATGGCTGCTTCTTCGCCACGGGCAACATCCTCACCAGTGTGGACGTGGACCAAGGTCGATTCAACGTACCTTGCAAAACGGTCATGAGCCACTTGGCAATTTGGCAGGCAGCTTGGGCCGAGTCCTTCTCCCTTCGTGCCAAGTTCTGCGATGCCACGGGGATCCCTTGTAGCGATAAGGCTTGGTCGTGGGGATGGCCCACTTTGGTATCACAGGAACGGTGCTTTTGTGCAACCTTGTTGGCAAGAAGGACTGAGACCTGTAAAAGACGTTCAAGCCAAGCTATTAGCCATACCTGGTTCATTTGCTCTTGCTCCAGGTTTTAGTCAGATACTGTCACGCGACACTTTCAGGTGTTGCTATCTCGGCACCGGAAATAAACTGCTTCCAAGCAAGCAAGCAAGCGCATGCTACAACAACGGAGCACCAGCAGATCGCGCATGCCCGAAATTGGCTTGTCTGCAGTGTTAAAGAAATGTAATTGCCTACATCGATTGTTGCGGTTAACACTTGTGTTAAAAGTAACAACCGATAGCGGAAGGCATTTGAATCACACTCAGATTCGAACCTTGAGTGCCTGCAGGATGACACTGCTTGATTCATGCTCCGTTCGCCATTTTGGCGAATTAGCCAAATTTTTCTTTTCTTTCCGACCTACCTGCCCTGCCTACTCGACCGCCATGACTGCTCCAGCGAATTTCGCATCCATCGTGGAGGAGTACCAGCTCATGGAAATGACCGAGCTCGACCCGGATTATGAACGACTGTACCGGGCCCTTCAGGACCATCTTTCGATCCTGCCCGAGGCGGTCGGTCCGGGCAACATCTTGCAGGGCAATCAGGTCTGCAACCAGTTCATCAACCATTCCGGCTGCAGGGGACGTGCACCTGCCTCTGCCCACCAGTGCGCCTTTTTGCATCCGGAGTTCGTTGATGCGCGTTGGATGCCGCGAGACAACATCTGTTACCGACATCTTCGACAACAGGCCCGGCATCCAGAAGGCTTTTGCGACAGTGGTGCCGAATGCCGCCATGTTCACAGCGACTCAGTCCTGCATGGTGACCTTCTTGCCTGGCTGCGCTTCGTGCACCATGCCAGACCCAACACCGGCGTGGGCATCCACTATGACACAGCCCACCGTGAATGGCGCTTCGTGTCCAGGCGGGAGGCCTTTGAAATCCTCCGCGACCACCTTCACGGCGAGTGGAACACGCCCATTCACCACATGAACGTTCGGTACCCCGATCCGTGCACCTACCAGATGCCATACGCGGTACCACGTGGCCCGCCAAGCACATTGAACCCGTCTCGCCAACGGAACAACACCCCCGACAGCAGCGAGGCCGCTCCACACAACCGGGATACTCCCGAGCTATGACACCACCGCGGACCGTCAACTTCGCGACACCCACGGCTCGCGACACTCCCAGACAGGCCCGATTCCCGGAGGCGACCACCACATCGACCGGGCCCGTCCCGCACCACATGCCTTCACCACGCCCGCAACCCACCACACCATCCAAGGCGGCACCCCCCACACCATCCAACCAACATCACGACTTAGTCCAGTGGCTCCAGCCGCCAGGCATCGACCGTGACGACAGCACACAAGGCCTGCTGTCAACCCAGCGTGCCGGACACATCCGCGCGCGGGTACACGAAGATGCCACCTTCCTGATCAATCCGGAACTGCTACCGGAATTCCCCTCCGTCCTCGACCACATCGGCTTGCAATGGCACCTGACCAACTACGGCATCTTCTCGCGCACCCCCACCAATGTGTACGGCAATGACTTCGGGGGCCTTTTTCTTGTACCCGTGGAACCAACTACGCAGGTCACACCTCTCAGGAGCCTGCTGCGCTGGATTATCCAGCAACACGTTCACCAACAACTCCAGCTGCTCAACAGCGCCAACCGGCAGCACATGCTACAACAACTGACCTGTTCCTGGCTTACCTTCGGGAGGCAGCTCTGTCGCGCCTCCCGGCGAGACCCTTTTGTGGACAACATGGCAATCACCTTCGGGGAGACCATCATTGAGACAATTTCCAATTTCCTGACCCCCGAACAACGCACCATGGCGACCATCGAGGGCATCCTGCTCGGCCCCGACGGACACCTGCGCTTCAACCGGGAGCTCTAAGACTGAGCAGAGCCAGGACTCCCGCTACTGACCAGGCGGCACCGAGGAGTCTCCAAACCCGCCACCCTAAGTTGACCCACCAAGTCCATGTCCCGTGCGATGGTGGGCCAGCAATAGGGCGATGACCCTCATACCGCACAGGTGACACCCATGCCTAGGCGACCGCCTGAGGCCCCCTTTTCCCGAAGAGAGATCCATCTTCGGACCGCGCAAAAGCGCTGAGAGCCTCGAGCCCGGGTCGACCCTCTTCGTCCCCCCTGTTTGATTCGAGAGGATACCCCTTGACAAACCGACCCACTGCTGAGGCCCATACTGCGGTGACCAATCCCCACTCGCCTGCCCCGAACCCGACCGGTCTTTCACCCCACTTCGGATCCCCTGTGGATTACCCTCGGTTTCTTCGGGTCGGATCCCTGATGACAAACTGGCCGACCCCGGTCACCTTCACACCGCAGGGAGTTGGTCCTACGGGACAGCTCCACCCCTCGGGATGACATTTGTGCCGGTGTGGCGTGTCATCTAACACGACGTTTGTGCCGGTGTGGCGCGTCGTACAGATCCCCCCCATCAACGGGCCATCCTTGGACCCGAGTCACCTAGACACACCCCCCTGGCCCAACCAACCCCCCCCCTTTGACTCACACCCGGCACACTACCGACTCCTGCGTGAGTTCGGCAAGCGCCACCTCCAATTCCGAAGGAATTTTCAGGCTGGTTTTTGTGTATCCGATATCGCACCCCCTTCGCACAACATGGCACTTCGCGAGACCGACGCAGTCTGCGAGCTCCTCCTGCGGTCCTACAACACCGGCGTCCTCTCGAGGTTCCAGACCTTCCGCACCGAGAATCCCCGCCTCTCCACCACGGACGCGATCGACCTCTTCATGGAGTCGACCAACACCGAGCCGGACACACGGACACGCTACCTGCTGCTGGACTGGCACAACCTGAATCCAACACCAGCCACACTGCAGTGCTCGTTCTGCCAGATCCCATACCAATCCCAGTACATCATGCCCCTCTGCTTCTCAGAGGAAACCGACTGGCGAAACAAGTGGGTCGGGGCGTGCTACGGGTGCGCTACCTGCGACACCAGTAGCGTGCCGTGGTTCCAGTTCGAGGAGCTCCTGGCCGACCCGAACTCCCTGATTGCAGAACACGCACCGTACAACACCATCGCAGAGCACCCCGACCTCGCGGCCATGATCAGCGACCATACCATCGCCCCACCGACCTTACAGATTGCGGTGCCAGAGACGGACGACGCTCACGACGCCTACATCACCGTGCACAGGTGGGACCAGGTCAACCGCCGCTGGATCAGGGTACCAGCCCTCGACGTGAAGAACCGCCGGCCATTCACCCTCGAGGTGTTCAGCAAGCTGTGCCGACGAGCATGGCGACGCCGCTTGGACTACATGACCAACAAGGCCGTCGGCACCATCCGCACGAACACCCACATGGACATGATGGACTCCTTGCGCGAGATCCACCCCGGAACCTCCAACAACCACCTGCGCCGCCTCATCAGCGACCACTCCAAGTTCCTCGCCGAAACCATGTGCCTCGACCTCATCAACCTGGCACCCGAGGACCGACGAGACCTTTCCTCATGTTCCACAAATGGGAGAGGCAGCACCTCACCGAGGCATTGCGCGCAAACAGCACCGGGACCCTCCTTGAGTTCTTGGACTCTGACGACTATCCCACACACCTCACCGATTTCATCACCCGCGTCCTCCCGTCCACCGACGAGCACTTATCTGCCGACGTCAGTCGTGCAAAGCGGTGGTACATTCGTCACATTGGCTGCGCGCCACCGCCAACATCACCGAGCACGGCCAGTTCTTCTGTCCCGAGTGCCTCCAGCAATACCACCCCTGGAAAACCTACAGTGACGCCAAAGCCGCATCCCGAGGGGAGGCCCTGACCGCAGCCGGCCAAGACGACACAGAACGCTTCGTGCCGGCCCAGAAGTGCCTCGTGGTACGCGCCACCGCTGGAGCACACGAGACGGACCAATTGGCAGAGGCCATCACCGGCGACGACGACCGGCGCTACATGCTCTACCTTCTTCGCTGGGAGGAGGACACGACCGGCAAGCTCATCCAACAGATGAAGGTCCACATCAACGAGATCGCATCCGACCTGCGACAAGCCAAGGACCCCCGCGCCTATCTGGCCGACATGATCATGAACAACATGCAGACGGCTCAGAAACTGCCATACATGCACAGGACCTTCTGGACCCAAGAGAAGCTGGAGCAAGTCGCCCAGCGCAACCTGGGACGCATCAAGCCACTCCGAGTCGACCTGCTCCCCAGCCAGAAGCGACAACGCCACCAACCCGCCACGCCCTTTTACGACATGCGGCGCTATCGCTACGACCCCAGTTCCACCCGCATCCTTGAGTCCTCGGACCTCGCCAGAGTGATGGGGCTGTGCTTTTGCCGCCTCAAGCTCTGGACCTGCCAAGACCTCGAGGGGGCGGACCGTCTCAACCACTTGAGCGCCCTGTGACGGACCTCGACCAGCACCGCAACCACTACGACCCGAAGGGCGTCCGTGTCCCGCGCGAGCCCGGAGGGTCCGACCAACGCGGTTGCCTTCGCACGACCCATCTTCCTGAACCTGCCGCCGAAGTGCAACCTCGTTTGGCAGTACGTCAGGACACCCGTGCAAAGAGCAAAAGGCGCACCATGTGTTTGAAGCCAAACACCCCTAAATCCCCCCGGACTTTTGCTCACCTTGATTGTTTGCATTGTGCTTTTGTCTCCACGTGTGGCAAACCTTTGATACATTTTACATAGCCATTTTCGGCCCCTCTCGGCCCTTGATACAGATCACCCCGAGATGACGTTCCGTGACATTCGAGCATGGCTACACCAGCGGTCCTTGCTGGCGATCGCCCCGCTCGTTGCCCTAGCCGGAATAGACGACTTGGCGACATTCCGCAACATGGACCGGGCTGCATTGGTGCGGATCGGCGTGCCACACGACCTGATCAATCGACTCCTGGGCGACGACCAACTGGTCCTTGACTACATGCCCCCGGTCCGGCGCGACATCCAACCATATCACACCACACGACACGGCTCCCTCAATAGAGCCATTGCGGCGGGAGCGCCTACCTCACGCGAGCAGGCCCTACAACTCCTAGAAGACGAGACGTACGCACCCTCCAGCCGAGACCCCAGATTAGCACGCTGGAAGACTTGGTGCCAGATTGCGAATTCCTGGGACATGCCACCTGCCCCACTCACCGTGAAACTCGTCAAGGCGGCGGGGGCATCCTTCAAAGCCGGCGGATACCGCTCCTTCCAGAACTACTACACGCAGGCTCGACAGGAACACCGACGACTTACGGGCGAAGACCCCGCAGCCGACATCGAGCAGGCCATCACCGACGTCAGCCGGTCGATCCGACGGGCACAAGGACCCACACCGTTTAAGGACTCCTTCCAACTCGAGCTCCTGTCGGCCGATCAGTTCCCCGTGGACCAGGACGACGGCCTCGACTCCATCGCCTACGCCCGCGACGTCACCATCATCGGCTGCTGGTGGCTACTTCGGGGACTCGAAGTCGCCTCAGCACAGGTACACCATCTGTGGACCCAACAGACAGCGCTGGGTAAGCGCACATACCTCACACTCCCCATCCAGAAGAACGACATAACTGGCATGTGCGTGACCAGATCTCATCCGTGCACCTGTCCAGCACTGTCCCGACTGTGCCCACATCATGCAGCACAACGTCACATGCGACGACTACATCGACACCTGGGACGCACTCCACCGGGCGACTACCCACTGTTCCCCGGACCAGACGGACAAGCCATCCCCAAGGCAGACGTCATCGAGCTCTTCCGCAAGGTCATCGGACTCACCGGAACTATCCTTACCCGGACCGATCCCAGCGGCACCTTGCGACAGCGATTCCATGAACACGTATGCCGAGTGTCGGGCGCCCAGTTCCTGACACGACTGGGCTACAACAAGGAGACCGTACAACTCGTCGGCCGATGGGGATCCGAAGCAGTGGCCCGCTACATCCAGGAGTCCAACCTCGATCGACCACCAGTGGCGCATTCCCAGAAGGAACTCCAACACCAAATCGAGGACGTGGTCAAACGGCACATTGCCGTGTTGCATAACACCTTTTGGGTCGTCAACACCGACTCCAACAAGGCACATCTGCCAGCAACTGACGAGGACTGCATCAACTCAGCTATGTGGACCACGCAATGCGGATGGAGGTATGCCACCGGCCGCTACAAGAAGATCCGCACCAAGCCGACCAACAACCTGTGCGGATCCTGCTTCAAGTTCGCCACACAGGCCGACCTCGATGAGCTCTCAGACCTAGGCGACTGATACCAGGAGCCTGAAAAGCGGGATCGCCGGTCGTTGCTACTTCCTTTTGGGGGGCCCCCCTTCCCTTTCCCCTTTGTTCTCCCCCCCCCTCTAAGGAATGGACTTGGTAACCCAGCTTGGATGACACTTTGATTCCTGTGTCCACCGCGCTGAATTAGGCTCCATTTTAGGCCCCAACGGCACATCCAATGTGCCCGCGAACACATGGCGGCTCCCCCTTCACTTGATGACATCCTGACCGAAGCGGGATTCGCACATGACGAGGTGTTAAGATCATACCTTCACCACATACGGGTGCGGTCAGTTGACGCTCTCGCCCACATGTTCGCCGATGGCGACGCACTGAGCACGTGGGTAACCCGTTTCACGACAGCAGTCCAATTCGGCGACCCACAACAGACCATGCACCTTGGCACCAACGACTTGGTCCTCGGTACCACGGCATCACTCACGGCAGCCTGGGTACGCTGTCGCAATGCACAGCCCCCTGTACCAGCTCCTCTCCACACCCAACCGTCACAAACGACACCAGGGACACAAACCGCCCCAGCCGCGGATCCCAAAGTTCCCAAGGAACTCCCACAGGGCGTGTACGCGGAACTCCTACGCCAATACAATACACAGACAATCAACGGCAACAACCGCAAGTTCCCAGAGGAGGTCATCCTCGGAGCCGACCGCGCCATCGCTCGCATGTGGCACGAACATCACAAGAGCAAGCATTACACCGCCCCATCGTTGGGAGAGATTCTCACCCAACGGACATTCACAGCCATGGGCACAATCAACAATTCAGCAAAGGACCGTAAGAGCGAACGGACCCTCACGCTCGATTCCAACAACACGCTGGTCGAAACCACGCCCAGAGACTGGGACCCACAGAACCTGATGATGATTCTCGACGGGTTGGAGGCCATTCGATGGGCATGGACCTTCATCCAGATCGGGGACGAAACCGACATCAACGAATTCATTGACAAATTCTGCCGCATCACCCGTCAACACCAGCAGCGCTTGCTCCAAGTCAAAGACTCCTGGGAAACCTTCACATGGCAACTGGCCATGAAGATGCGGTCGGGGGCCACCTTCAGCAAAGCTACCAAGGAACTACTGGCCGACACGACCACGATGAACGACATCCTTTCGCAACCAGCCAAGAAACAACCACGGACAGAGACCCGACGTCCACAGAACAACAGTAACCAGTATCGGCAACCCAAGGGCAGAGGCAAGCACACCTGGGGCAACAAAGGGTACCAGACCACTTCGTACCCATACAACAACCAGCCATACGCGACCTGGGGACCAACCCAATTCGCCAACCGCCATCCCCTCGATGCCTACAACCCCAGGACCCTCGTTCAAGGGCGACACACCCAAAGGAAAGAAGGGGTCCGGGAAAGGCAAGAAAGGCACCAAATCCCACGGGAAGAACAAGGCGCGTTAGGGACAGCACGGCCCAGGGGACCAGTCCCCTGGAGCCGACCCGGCGCGTTGCCTCCATCTTACCAGACAACTCATACAACACACGCCCATTATCCTGCTCTCAGTTTTCGACGGGATCGGCACAGTGTCACTTGCCCTGCACCAACTGGGCGCCAACGTCTCCCACTGTTTCCGGTGGGAAACCGATCAGTCCTGCAATCAGCTACCTCATTCACTCTTCCCCACGACGCACATGGGCGCCGTAGAAGATTTTGACATCGAACAACTGGCTGCGATCATCCAGGACATACCCAATCACGAGAGACACATTATCCTCTTCACCGGTGGCCCACCGTGCAAGGACTACTCCAACATTAAACAACACCAACCGGGCCGGGCCGGCTCACAGGGCAGCCTCTTCGACACCGCACTCTCCATCCGCGACGACATTCAGAACAGATGGCCACATCAATCGCTCACCCTGCTAGAGAATGTCGTGCCTCACCCCGAGGTACGCGACGACTTCGACCAGCTGTCCCACTCCATGGGCCTACGCCCAGTCCTGATCGACGCGGCCGACGGCCAAATCATCTCTCGTCCCAGAATCTGGTGGGCCTCGGTCGATTGGGAATCCTTGCCTGCCACATTGAGCAGGCATACACCTTGGCAACTCTCCCTCGACACTCAGCTGTTCCCACCGGTGCTCTTCAATCCCATTGCAGCCGAACTACAACCAGACTGTCACATCCGGGACTTCGACCCGCCGAGTGTCCTAACACACGGACAACTCTTCCACTGCCTTACCACCCAGGCCAGTACGGACGAAGGCCGCCCACCACCACGCAGCCAACAACTACCAGACGACACATGGCAACGGTGGCAAGCCGACCACAAACAATTCGCCCCGTGGCAATACCAACAGAAATACCTGGTCCGGAAACACGGACACGACTGGCAAGTCGCAACACCCGAGCACCGCGAAGCAATGATGGGATTCCCGCGCGGCTGGACGGGACCACACAACACCGACCGGACCAGGAACACCATGCTGGGAAACTCCTGGCATGTGCCCACAGCCATGTGGATCCTATTCCTTTTGCTACTACAGCCAGCCTTCGGAATTCCCCCGCCCACGCAGCGGGTACGTCGCGGATCCCTCGGAATGATGGTCGACCTCTGGCTTCACAACCCACGACCATGGGGACCACCTCCGAGAGCATCGGAAACGCTACATATGCCACAGAACGACTGGCAGGACCACTTGACCTGGGCCAAACACCACGCTACCTCGCTGCAACAGCCCCAGCACTGCGACCCGACCATTTTGTGGGCCATCGCAATGCAAAGGACCATACCACAACTGCCACAACTACAGCACAACGTGTTACTCGACATCGCGGACCTTCGCGATGACCTGACTACAGATACACTTGCATGGTTCGAACAGCTGCCCCCACATTGCCAGCGAGCCTATCGACAACCGAAGATGATCACTCAGGTACCACTCATGACACACTTGCTACATTTGCTTAACTACCCACAGGCACAACTCCTGCACGAGGAACTCTCTCTAGGCTTCGACCTCCTGGGGCCTCTGCGACCCGGAGTCAATTGGCACATTCGCCACGACCACAAATACCTGGACCCATGTGACCTTGTAGAACTCAGGTCATTCAACAAAGCCTACATCCAGCGCAAATTACAACAACACAAGATCGACGACCACTGGACTCTTATGGCCACCGAAATCGCGGGGGAAGTGGCCCAAGGACGTATGGCCGGCCCCTTCGAGGCACCGACTCATTGGACCTCTCGCACAGTACCCCTGCACCTTTTCCCCCACACCAGCCGGCTCCTTCCTATCCCACATCGCGATCCCATTGTGGCAGTCGCATTCAGCATACAACAGACCGGATCGGACGGAAAACCCAAAGTCCGGAGAGGAGAAGACTGGCGCCGCAGCGGCCACAACCAGACGTGCTCTATGCACGATCAACCCTACCATCACACACCCGACCACTACATCCAATGTGCGAGACAATATCACGACGACGCACACCCGCTACATGTGTGGGGACACGACCACGACGGCGCCTACCGTCAACTGCCCCTCGCACAACCGGAGGTAGCATACGTGCTACTCATCACACCCAACGGCCCAACTCTCTGGCACCACCACGTGCTCCTGTTCGGCTCCGCTGCCAGCGTCTGGGGCTACAACCGCTTCGGCGATGCACTCACAGCACTCGCCCGCGTACTAACACTCACACCTGCCCTGCACTACGTTGACGACTACGGGGCCATACAACCCAGTCACATCGCGACCAGTTCCTTCTCCTCATTCAGCAAGCTCAACTCACTACTTGGATTTCATATGAAGACATCCAAGGAACAACCACCGGCGCCCTCTCACAAAATACAAGGGGTTTATGTCGACCTGTCGGCAACACACGCAACCCTTCGACCGTGCCCAGACCGAGTCCGTACACTGTCACACACCCTGTCTCAGTGTCTCGAACAGGGAGGTATGTCGAACGACACCGCCCGACGCACTGCCGGCAAGTGCAACTTTGTCACCGGACACCTGTTCGGTCGAGTAGGGCGATCGGCGTTAGCCGCCCTATACCACAAAGCACACAGCACTTCCGACCGGATCGACAAACCAACTCGAGCTGCCATTCTGTGCCTCCTGAATATCCTGCAACATAGCTCACCCCGCAGCGTCCCACTGTCCACCAGGCCCAGAGACCTTTCAATCATATACACCGACGCGTTCTGCCGGCAGGGCGAGACGGTCTGGCGTGTCAAGGACGCAGGGGATCAGGATTGTCTGCCACCCGATTGGTCGCACGACAACGGATGGGCAGCGGTGCTGTTCAGCCCACAGGCACAAAGGACCCGCGTGGTCTCGGGCGCACTACCCCCTAACTTACTCCAACAAGTGAGTACTGGCACCAACGCCATTTATTTCCTCGAGGCATGGGCCGCGTTGATCGCTCCTGTGATCTTTCGACCATGGATCACTGACACATACCTCCAGTTGTGCGACAACGAAGCGGCCAAACACGCCATCAGACGGGGAGTTGGGAAACACCAACCACTAAACTGCCTGCTCGGTGCACATTGGACATGGCACAACCGACAGCAATTGCAGTTGCATATTGCCCGTGTGCCCACACATGCTAATATAGCCGACCCCTTCAGTCGACATGACATGTCCCTTGCCTCGAAGCACCACTGGCAGATTCTGGAACCCCCCATGCACGCTCTACATAAACGGACGTGCAAAATCATTGGCGATATTGAGTTCGCCCATGCCGTCGGATTTGACGACATAAAGGAACTCCAACAGTTCCACAGGAATCATTCCTCCTGAACCCGACTTGACTTCCACGTCCCGTGAGAATCTTGTCCACAGTAAGGAGACTTGATCGATGTAAGGATGCCTTCAACGTGCCTTTTGTCTAGGTCGTTCGCCTTCGGCTTCACCTTCGACGGGAGTTGACCTACGACGGGAGAACGTCCACTCCCTCTTCGATACTCTGCTGTACAACATTTTGGGTTTGCATGCACTTGCATTTGCTTACCTTTTATTTTGTTGTACTTTACTTTCGAGTCAGTGGTGTCTGAGAGACACGCACACCGACTCCAGAGATTGAAACAGATCGACCACCAGGTACGATCCCACCCACTTGAGGCAGTGCGGTGAAAATAAATCGACCGACGCTGGTTGCCGTCGTACTCTCTGGAGCGGTTTGTTGTTGCGGTTAACACTTGTGTTATAAGTAACAACCGATAGCGGAAGGCATTTGAATCACACTCAGATTCGAACCTTGAGTGCCTGCAGGATGACACTGCTTGATTCATGCTCCGTTCGCCATTTTGGCGAATTAGCCAAAATCTTTCTTTCCCACCCACCCTCACCAGTTTTCACTGCATGCCCTCAGTACCTGTCGGTCTGCATTTATAGCATCGAGTGAGAGGACGGGAGAACGTCCACTCCCTCTTCGAAACTCTGCTGTACAACATTTTGGGTTTGCATGCACTTGCATTTGCTTACCTTTTATTTTGTTGTACTTTACTTTCGAGTCAGTGGTGTCTGAGAGACACGCACACCGACTCCAGAGATTGAAACAGATCGACCAACAGGTACGATCCCACCCACTTGAGGCAGTGCGGTGAAAATAAATCGACCGACGCTGGTTGCCGTCGTACTCTCTGGAGCGGTTTGTTGTTATGAAAGGTTTATGCCAGTTTGTTGTTTTAGTTGTCACTGCAGTCTCGGCCGGTTATCAAGGCTGCAGTGGAAGCTTAGGTCCTTATACCTTTGAAAGAACGAGGACGTTGTACTGGCGGGTGCAACGCCAAAACACAGCATGCGAGCGCACCTGCGTTAAGCACAAACAGCAGGAACATAGCTGGGGATGCTGAAACGGGCTTGTCGCCGGCACTTGCAGTCAAAAGCAAAACCGCCCGACAAACGGAAATGCTGAAAGGTGTGTGCCCTTTACAACAACCAAGGAAGCTCGGAACTGCCTGGAAAGATGAGGTTTGTGAAATCCCCCGTCAATGGTCGCCCATCGGAAAGCTTGCATAATTTTTGAGGGTATGTGATTGGACTGCAAGATGGATAGTTTTCTAGATCACGGCCGTCCCAAGCTGTTGTTGTTAGTTTGCCGCCACAAGGTTTAGAACTATCAATGGAATATCACCCCAGACTTGATCAGGGCGGCTTTTCTCCCATATACAATCCCTGGTGGTGTTTTGTTGGATATTTTGCAACGGGATGTTCACGCACCTTTCACCCCTCGTGCGTTTTGGTCTTTGGCCGGTATCACTTCCGTAGGCTGTCACAGACCCGTGACCATCTATGACCCAGGCGACCACACCTTCCTGGGCAATCACAATCACCTGCCGCAGGGCCTTCCAGAGGGCAGCTTTTGCGGAGTCGGCGACCCGACCGAATGTATTCGCGGGGGCGGATGGGGGGGCGGGGGGGCACTGAATAAGGTACAATACGAGGTAGGAACACCCCCAAAACGAGGTAGGGCCATGCACAAGGGTGGTTGAGACTTGTTCAATCCCCAATCCCCAATGATTAGCGGATTGCGGATTACGGATTATAGGTTGCATGGATTTGTCATGCTCCAACATACGGTTTGGACCCACAAATTGCAGCGCGGATTACGGATTAGGAGGATTATCAACCAGAACAAGATTAACTCGGATTACGGAGTATGATTGGGCCCCCGTGATTTCGGACAGGCTACGAGGGAACAGGAGGTCAGCGGGAGAACGAGGTGGGATCACGCGACCATTCAGCCACGATAAGGTTACATGCAACGGCAGTTAGAAACCGCTTACGATTCAGCAAGATGTTCAGAACATCTTTCTTTATCTCGGCGTAACACGCATGTTTCCCGTACTAATTCAGCACCAGAGAAGGGCAGCCGTACCAATAAGGGTCATGGTTTTGCCATGAATCCCCTGGCTGCGCCTCTGAAACAATGTTCGCTGTT